>CACRXP010000970.1:124182-165856 GCA_902702965.1 Spirometra erinaceieuropaei
CCGCTCCTCACAGTGGAACTTCCCCTTGTCAATGATAACGCGGAAAGCCGGGGCGGCGCTGGCTGCGGGCTGTTCGGTGGTGCTTAAGCCGGCCGATGAAACCCCCTTGACTGCTCTCGCGGCAGCCTTCCTCGCTACGACAGAGGCCGGACTGGATGGTCGTCTGTTGAATGTGATCACCGTTCCCGCAGGCCCAGATGGGGCGGAGATGGTTGGCGACATCTTCTGCAGTCACCCCCTCATTCGACAAGTTGGTTTCACTGGATCCACTCAAGTTGGCAAGGTTAGCTGGTATGAATAACAGTGCACGGCTCCCCTCTTTCGCCTTTCTTTGACTGACCTGACCGGAAGGTATTTACCGGGGGACGAGGAATCCCCCCAGCCTGACTCGTGACAGGAGGTATGTGGTGGGTGGCAAATTTATTAGATATTTGTTTGGAATACTGGAGACTGGGCTGCCAGTCCCGGCTGTGAACTCACCGTCCAGTTTCAAAGCCATTGTGGTGGTTTGAGGCGTGCATATTGTTAAAGTTTCTTAGGCTTTACTGCAGTGTTCTCCGAGCTGAAGTTCATCGCATCATCGTTGGTTATGATTCTGCAAGTTAAAACATTACTTCATCATTGCAAGGACTGTGCATTCTCTGGTGAACTGAACGGCATAATTTTGCCTTTGGCGATGTTTTGATTCAAGTAAAGCGAGTAGGGCGCCTGTCAGGATTTTTGGGGGTTTCGATTCGAATTGAAGCTCTGGGAAAAGTCGATTGCTGTTTGACCATGTTTGCCTCGAATGAACCTTTGTACAAAAGACTTGATGAATTCTGCCTAAGCAAATGCCTACTTTCGAGAGTCCAGCATCCGTATAGGTTCTCCATTTCTGTCTGGGTAGTTGATTCTACTGGAACTTTAAAATGTCCAGGCTTGGGGAGCTTTTGAAGCCGAGACCCAAGTTTAAGGTCTGCGTTGTCATTCCTGTCGTTGTCGAGATTGGATCCCTTCTGTTTTTATTTGCTGCTCAGTTTTCACCCCCTGGACCCTCGCCATGTCTATCCTTTACCCTGTGTGGAATTTTACTGCGTTTACAGAAACTCTACGCAGCCGCGGCCGCACACGTGAAGCGAGCTACCCTAGAGCTAGGTGGCAACGCGCCCTTCATCGTCTTCGAGTCGGCTGACCTCCCGAAAGCGGTTGATCAAGTGATCGCCTCAAAGTTCCGCTGCTCCGGTCAGGTAATCATCCCACTCCATCATCCTCTACCTTTGTGTTGAGCAAACGTTAAATCACAGCAATCTCAGTGAACAGTTTTCCTCACCGGGAGACGCTAGTCGCGTTTCCAACTCCCCTCCGCCTTCCTCGTCAGGTGACTCCACTGCGTTCGGATAATGACCCGGCCAGGCGGTTGCAGCCACGGGCTAGCAACCGTTGTTTTTTATATGCATACAATCGGCGATAGCGCCTCCGCCTCTACTCGCAGAGTTTCACAACGCTGTTATTGGCAGGAAACGTAAGAATTAATGACAGGGAGCTCAATAAAAAATATATTAAGGCAGCGGACGTAAATGACATGTCATCAGCGCTTTCCGTCGGCGCGAAGAGGGGTTCCTAGTTTTCTTTGGTTTAGGTTTCACGAGATAAAGCCTCCCTGGTGAAACATCTTTTATATTTTTCTTATTTTAACTGATTCCATTTTCAGACCACAGCTGGGCAAACTATTCTCCGATTACCGCCGGTCCCCTGGGGATCGACTAGTAAAGGGACATATGATTGAAGGAAGGAGTCACTGTTGGAACTTTCGAGTTGCACGATGCCACAGACCGTCATATTATCCATAACTCCAGCAGTTAACGTTTTAGGTTAGAAGGCTGCTTTAAAAATGCACATTAACAGGGACATTCATAAATCCTCTAAAAGTGGTCTCAAGAACCTTATAGCCTCATTATATTTCATTGTAGATTTCGTCTATGACTGTGTGGTTTCTGGCCTAACAAACTTTTCACGAAAACCGGTTGGCCACCGTATTAGGCATTTATGAAGTACGCACCGAAAACATATTGTCAAAGAAGGCCATCTGCTATGTACACCGCGTCCACCGACCAGTTCGCACATATTCATGGGGCCGTTGGTGGCTTTTTAGGCGATATTCTTCTCGTACTTCGTGATTAAGACCGCCGTAACACTGGGCGCCAGCTTAACTCGTCACCTTCAGTGTGTAAAGCCGGCACTAAGTTGACCGTGACCAAAGCTTATGCTGGCAAGCGTGTAAAGTCTACCTACGCTCTTACTTGGAGCACCCTGGTTGCATTCAAACATTGTTATCTCCTGCAAAAGGAACAATAACAGCATTTCAATCAACCTACCACACCGTGCAAGCTTAAAGCCCCACCCTTATTTTTAACGATATCCTTTTTGCCCTCTAAGCATGTATAAGACCTCTGTCTTTTCAGCAAACTATAACTAGAACTTCATCTCTGATCATCATTTTACTCTTCGTTTTATCATCCTATAATTTCAGACCTGTGTCTGCGCCAATCGGATCCTCGTACAAGAGTCTATATATGACCAGTTTCTGCTACTACTCACGGAATCTGTCTCAAAACTGGAACTTGGCGTCCATCAGGGCCCCCTCATCAATCGATCTGCAGTAGAAAAGGTGTCTTGTCTCTTTTTTCTCATACTCTGTTGACTCTGATCTCACCATCAGACTCATACTAAAGAATATTCCACATAATCTCCAGAGCTAATTTTCCTACTCGATATACCTGCAGAGGTAGACCTTATTTTAGGTGGTCGATGTGCACAAGGACTTCAAAGTATTCATATTTCTTCCATAAAGTGGACTTATTCTAAACTCGAGCCCCCTTTTAAATTGGATGCAGGACTTGTGGGCCTTTGACTTTTCAAGTTTTTTCAATACCCACTTCTCTGGCAATGGTAATTTTGGCCGCTCTATGCTAAGGTGTCGAAACTTGTGGAGTCTGCCATCAGTGAAGGCGCCGTGCCCACTATCGGTGGAAAGCCTCTAGATCATAACCACAAAGGGTTTTTCTACCCTCCAGTCGTCCTCCGTAACTGTACTCCTCAGATGGCATGCGGAAGGGAAGAGATCTTTGGACCTGTCGCCCCTATTATCAGGTGAGGCTCCTCACAATTATGCAAGAGAATTTTGTAGTCGTGCTTTCATCTTCGTCTTTGTCGATTGTATTTTCGATGAGTTATGTCTACTTATTCATAATTGAGTAGACGTTTAATATAACAATTACCTGTTCCAGCTTTCGCACAGAGGATGAGGCTCTCGAAATAGCTAACTCGACACCCTATGGACTGGCCGGTTACATGTTCAGCAGAGATCCCGCACAATGCTGGCGCGTTGCCGAAGGCCTACAAGCCGGTCTCGTAGGCGTCAACAGTGGCATGGTCAGCACTCCAGAGGCCCCCTTTGGCGGCGTGAAACAGTCGGGTATCGGACGTGAGGGAGGGCCCCACGCCCTCGCCGAATTCATGGATGTCAAGTATACCTGCTGGGGCGACATCAACTGACACTTCACTGAACCCTCATGTCATTTATGCCTTTGCACCCCTTTTAGTATTGAACAGATTGACGGAAATTCCACTGTTACAAATCCTTCCCAGTGATTCAACTTTTAGCCTGGCTTCTGTTGTTTTACTTGCCAGGTCTCTGCTATGTGACCGTAATGCGCTTTCTTTGACTACTACCCAATAGAATGGAAAGGGCAAACTACTCTTGCTGTCTTTGCATGTGGTGAAGGTGGGATCTATGATCTTGTCTCCGCCGTTTCTGTCACGCCGGCCCTCAATAGTAGCAAGTAATCTGCGGTGAGGAATTCCTCGATGTCTTGTTACAAGCTTTCTTGGGGCAGTTGGATTTTGCCGCCGAAAAATGCGTTCTGTGTTGTGTGCAATAAAGTTCGAAAAAAGCATGACTTCATTAATCCTTTCTTTCAGTGTAAACTCGTACGTAAAGCCTACAATTGGGTTACTAAGGGACATATCCTATGCTTCAGATGAATGGCGATCGGTGCGTACGAAGTTGGTTTTGCTATCTTTCGGCTGAGTAGGAAGTTATGGGTACTCGTCCCCATGGTGCCGAAACTCGATTGCATTTCGGACATCTAGGGTACTCTGGCATGCCAAGTTTGTTGGTTCTCGTTCATACTCTCCCAATCGAGTGATGGCAGTTTGGCCAGCAAAGTTATTGACAAGCTCATCAAGAGTGCCTCAAAGAAGTTTCCTATGGTGATCCTAATGTATATAAAGCTAAACATTTTCGCCCTAGTCACGATCGCGCTGTAACGGTCTGTTCGGTGGAGAGAGTGGCATCATTTAGCGGAACAAAATTAAGCGTCAAGCCGCACAGTAAATTCGACTTTTAATGTCCGAGGGCAGATGATAACCAATGAGCGCTAACAAGAAAGGCGGTGAAGACTGAAATAGCTGTACTTCATTTGCCGTTGTGAGTCACCGATATCCAGCTCCCAGGTCCGATGGACCTGACGTTTGGATTCGCGGACCCGGTCTGAAGTTTGCGTGGCCTTGAGCTACGGCTTAACATCCGGGTGGCTAAAGTCACCACTTTCCAAGGTCATATGGACGCGGCGGTCACCAATTTATTCTGGATAAAGGAGGGAATACGAATATCCTATCTTGCCTTGGATCACCGGTTTAGGATCCTCGAAGGCAGTCACATAGTAACCAGTACTTGTAAATAGGGAGGTACTGCCGACAAAGGAAGACCGAAATGGACATATTTGGCCTAGTTGCCCCTGTCTGCCGGTCATAGCCAGACTCTAGCTGTCATCAGCCAAGCATTCTGACGTAATTATGGCGCATTTTCACTGGCCATTTGTCCTCACCGCCAGTATTCTAGGTTTATTCTGTCTAGACATCCCACCTTGCCATTTGCTTTCCACTCTTAGAAATACGGTTTCAGCGAAGTCTGCTAAGTGCTGAATGCACTTTTTCCCCACAGCCTACGAATTCGGCGTACTTTCATAAAGCAGAATGGGGGAATTAAGTGGTATTGTGTCGCAGTTGGCAGTTAATGCAGTATGGCCCACAAAACGGATCGATGACCTGAGTGCACCCACCAGGTGCCTACGCCTCAGTCCTTTCTGCAGTTTTTTGTCTATTCAACAGGTTTTACCTGTCTAACTGGAGTGCCGCATAGCGCTGGTCAGTAAGAGGGCGGCTTTTATCGTTAAGCCCATGTGTTCAATCTGTTGTCAGTAGAGCCTTGAGCAGCAGTAACATTGCCTTGGCGTACTGAAATGGTGACAGACAGGAGCACAGGTGCGAGGATGGTGGAGGAGCCGAAGGCGACGATCTTCATCATTAACGACAAGATGGAAAGCCCACAGGGATTGCTGGGGGACCCACTGACGAGCCGAACCCCCTCGTAGCTGCGCAAGGCAACGGTAGCAAATCGGTAGAACAAGTGTCTGGTCTTTTAGCTAGTACCTATGATGGGGGCGTGGGGAATCAGCCAACTATTGCTAGGGCCCGGTCGTGTATGTGTAACGAACAGACAGGCTCTCCACCCATTCCCAGCGTCAGACAACTGACCGGTTCGGGCGGTGGGCTAGTGCCTCTGAGCGGGAGGAGAGCGTGAGGTCGACGGTCATAGCGCATATTCCTCACTACAAACTATCTGACGCGCTTGAATCTATCACGGTGCGCTGAAGGCCCTGACTTGGAAGGCAGTCAGCTGACGGGATAACTCGTACTTCACAGTCAGCCGAGTGTGTGTTTGTGTGGAGTGGTCGACTGAGAGTCAGGCCGCAATAGCTCTTAATGTGACCTCTATGGCACTCCCACCCAGTGGGACCCGAGCTGCCACCCCCCTCCCCTTTTCTTTTATTGTGTAAAATCCTGGTCAGTGTACGTTGTGGACCGGAGGCGTGTTAGTACGCCTAGGTGCGAGTTTACGCCGTGTCAGCCACCTGCAGAGAAACAGTGTCCTGACTACTGTTTAGAAGTGATCCTGAGTACTTTCCGAGGCGAGTGGCTATGCCATCCTCCTGTGGGAATACTTATTCTATTCTCAGCGTTACCGGGGTGCGGAAGCCCAGCGAAATTTACAGGAGGAGGAAATAGGTGATGTCCGTTAACTGGAGCAGTTTGTATAGGGATGAGGGCAGAAGGTTATTTAAAAGTCTAACTGGACTCAAACAGATGTTGTCCAGTCAAGATACCAAAGAACGAACGCAATCCTGACTGGCTATCAAGATACCTTAGTAGAGAGTTAGGGAGAAAATACGAGTTGCACAAAATTTGCGGGGACCGGTTCAAAACGACATCTAGAGGGATTTCGTCAGCAGAATACATCCGTCGGACACGAATGCATTATGAATGCCAAATTATCCAAAAGGCCGGAGGGAAGCCTGTGATTTTATTTCATTACATCGCCAGTCGACTGAAGGGCAGGGACCCGGTCTCAATGCCTAGGGATTTGGACGACGCAAAAATCATTAAAATGACTAGAAAACCAATTGTTTACTTTCTTAGGGAGGGCGAGTTTAATATGACCATCAGTTCTCTTACGAATTACGATCAAGTTTTTGAAGCTGCGTCTTTCCTAGTGGCTGTTGTGGAAAATGATCTAAAAGATCTAAAAGGGGCGAAGTTGTTAAAGAACTTGACAATCTAATCCTCCAAGCCACCGGTAATAATCTTTTCTCACTTGAATTAGGGGCTGTCATCCAGATAAGAACAGCTAATATCTACCCCACATACGCAAGGGTGGAGCGCAATCCAGCGTCAACTGCTATCTATTCATCCGTTAGGCCTGCATTCGCTGCAAAAATGAAAAGTATACTTCAGAAATCAACCATAACGGTCTTGATGGAGAAAAACCTAGTCTCCGACAGAACCGTTCTTGGCTTCCCAACGTGTTGCTTTGGACTGACCAATGGACGCGTACTGGGAAGGAGGAAGGCTGGGGCGACTTCATCTACACGGACTTTAGGAAGGCCTTCGACAGTGTCCCAAACAAAACTGCTTTTTTCAAATTAACTCAAAGTGTAACAGAGGGCCAGCAGCTGCAATGAATCGCAGAGTACCTTATGGAGGATCACGAACCGTATGCAGTGATGCTTCGTTTTGAGTGGCGCGCCCCAAGGTTTGGTCAGTGAGAAGTCATTCATCCTAGTCTATACCGACAACAGTGTCGCGCCGTCGTGTTTGTCGAGTATATCAACAGCTGACGAACCATCGAATCCGGCGGGGCAGATGTGCACTTCTGCAGGGCCTGGATCGCCTTGCCGGCTGGTCTGTTCATTAGCTCCTAAATCTTAACGTTAGTAAGGACCAACGAGAAGGACAATTCTTTTTAAAACGTCCTTAACATACAGTCCCTTTTGAACGCTGGTGAAGAGAGGGACGTCAGTATGCCAATGAACTTCCCACCTAAACTATCGTCACACTCTAAAAGCAATCAGACGAGGGACATTAGCGCTATACCCATCGAGAAGAATTTCTATGTAAAATTATCAAGAATTGTTCGTTAAGACTTCTGGGGTGTTCAGTTGGCCTTCACTTGGGGTATGCTGTAGCGTCCATCGCTCAAGAAGGACTATCGACTGCACGAAATAGTCGAGACAGGGGCTACGAAAATGGTGGATCATTTCGGCGTTCTGGTATGCTAGGCCAGACGGCATAAACTTAATTCGTCTTCTCTAGTCTACAGGCCAATACACCTCGACATCATTAAAACCTACCGGATTTTCAAAGGCCGGGAGTCGGTTGGGATGGACAGCCTGCGTGGCCGGTCCTTTAATTTGCGAAATGAGTTGGTCTATATGGACATACGACGGGACGCTCTTTAACATAGAATCGGCAGAGCATTGGGGTGGATTCTTCTTTGGGGTGGCGCCTTCGGACACTTTTGTGGCGCTTCAATGAAGTCTTGATGCCCTTTTACTCACAAAATACCGTTTGCACACCTACAATCAAAACAATGGTAGGTCTTTGCGCCCGGTTAACACACATCGATGAAGTCGAATTCTACATACTTGCTGAAGTAAAACTTGTTTTTTGTCCTTTCAGAGCTCCAACGCTGGAGCGTTCTGTCCTAAATAAAGTAGCTCAAAGTGCCATAAATAACCGCAAGCGAGTATTCTGAACAGGGCAGGATTAACCGCTTATCATCGAGTCACTGTTTTGCCGACGCTTCACGTGCAGTGACTACTATAGCAATTCTTGAGAAAACGTTTTTGAAAACCTAACCGACTATCACCTAAAACAGCCGAGTCCGTGCTGAAGGCAGGACACAGATGCCGATTTAATATCTGAACATATCCGACGTGTATTAAAAAATGACTGAGATCCGGTAGTGACCTGACAAAAAAACGATCGGACGTCGGTTTCCGTCCTAAAAGCACAACATGGAGCAGAGCAATGAGGTAATGACGTGAGCTGGACGTCAGGCAAAACCTTTGGAATGCCACGGTATGGTCCAATTGAAACTCGAAGCCTCCTCGCTATCGACGAATTCAAAGGCATACCAGGCTCCCCATCCGTGGTTCAAATGGTTTCTTTTGCTGCTGCTGCCGCCGCCGCCGCCGCCGCCGCCACCACCACCACCATCACCACCACCACCATCATCATCATCGTCGTCATAATCGGTCGTGCTCTTCTGACCTGCCTCAAGGTTCGTCCTCGATTCCTTCATTTGTCTGACGTAGTTTTCTCCTCAACTCCGTCTATGTTGACTGCTGGTGGGCTAGTCTGAAGTGGCATAATTGTAAGTCACATGAGAATCGCGTCCACGGATTGAGTCAAACTGAGGGGCGGAGTGTGGAAGGTTCGGAGTTCCGCGTCTAGAGCCCATGCGGGCGGTCGTACGGCAGCCAGCAATCAACGGTCGGAAAGTGTTACATGAGCAGCCGAAGACTGCAGTTCCAAAGCGATGTGGGTGCCCGCATTCCATGATACGATTGGGTCAGAATGGTGAACGCTCAGACAACGTGACTAAGTATTCCAGATTACAACCGACAGGACGAAGTTCCCTGACAGAACGCCACGCTCCATAACGGACTGGACACTTGCTGATATCTGAGTTAGTCATGCCCGCAGAGACGGGATATGGTTGGCTGACGGTGGACCCAAAACGAGAAATTGCGATTCGTATCATCTTTGTATATTTTTCAGCAAGGCTTTTCGAAACGCAAGCTCATTTCCGAAATAGCGGAATTCGTAGGCGTTTATATGACCCTCTAGTTGTCCTCAGTTCACAAACCTGGTGCAAGTGAATGTAACTCGTCAACACCCCTCTGCTATCTTACGTCTGCTGGTTTCTCAGTTAATCTTGGGGCTTCTGAATGACTGACCTTGCTCTTCATGAACGAAATCGATTCAGAATGGTTTATACTCTGCAAATTCACCCCGTATCTGCGGTATCAACTACATGCTACGCTTGTGTTCATCCGAGCAGATTTGTACCAGTTGCCCATCCTCACCTGCTTTGAAATTTTTTCTGCAGGAGCTTTATGAGTTACGCAGCATAATTAGGAGGGATACAGTTGATGAATGCGTATGCGGCGTCTCTACATCGCCCTATTTAGAAGACTTGTTTTGGGCAGTTTTTCCTTTACGGTCTAGGACGTAATTGTTCCGAGCAGTTTTCATTTCAGATGTCGAGCGAACTGTGCTTCGGGTGCTGGAGGTGTTAGTGGGCAGTGATCCAGCGGTACGTGGTTATACTATTGGCCAATGTGTCTTCTGACTATGTCTGAAGTTGACATTTAATTAGCCGGTGAGCCAAGCGTCGCACACCCTCATCAACCCGACGTCAAGCCTTCCCAGGGGACGGCTTGTTCGTGGCAGGCCTTCCGCCCCGTTGGGGAGACAAACAGGTCGCTGCACATCACTGCCTTCATTAACCCCATTCTACATCTTCCGTCTCTTTTTCTCTCCCCCTGCCTCTCTCGTCCTATTTGCGGAATTCTCAAGATTACGCCCTTTTGTTTTGAAAACGCCGCTAGGGGCTTATTGGCTGTTGGTTGTAGTGTGAGTTTGGGGAAGTGGGAGGCTGGCATACTCAGCGTAAAATTGATGACGCAACCTTTGAGGTAAGACCGATTCTGTTGCCTGTATTAGATAAAAAAAACCGTCAATTTGCGAAATAGAAGCTGGCCGCCCTGCCTGTTTACTCTTTGTTGTTATCGTCAGCGAGTTTAGG
This sequence comes from Spirometra erinaceieuropaei, assembly GCA_902702965.1. NCBI lineage: Eukaryota > Metazoa > Platyhelminthes > Cestoda > Diphyllobothriidea > Diphyllobothriidae > Spirometra > Spirometra erinaceieuropaei. The sequence continues at coordinate 134,375 of CACRXP010000970.1, forward strand.
GGAGTGTCGCTCTGACGAAAAGATACCAAGATAAACAAGGTAACCGGAACTCCACTACTACTACTACTACTACTACTACTACTACTACTACTACTACTACTACTACTACTACTACTACTACTACTACTACTACTACTACTACTACTACTACTACTACTACTACTACTACTACTACTACTACTACTACTACTACTACTACTACTACTACTACTTCTTCTTCTTCTTCTTCTTCGTCTCCTTCTTCTTCTTCTTCTTCTTCTTCTTCTTCGTCTGTTTTTGCTCTTGCAATCGAACTTAGACTCGTTCTTCCATTTGAAAATCGTCCTCTAGGTTTCACATATTCGGCAAACATTTAGTTATAATGGACTTATGCTTCTTCTCGTTGTATGAAACATCTTTGATGGGCTGCAAAAAAGAAACGTTCTGAAGCAAAACTGTTGTAGTATAACGAAACGACTGTGGATATCAAGAAAGGCTAGCAACGACTCTTTTAACCGAAGTCCCCCGTATATGTCTGTGGGAGAACTCATACGGCGCTGCTACCCGTAAAGCAAATCAAATGATCGTACAATTTCGGAAACCAATAATATTCTGTGAAATTAAGCCTTGGTCCGTTAAAGCAAACAAGTTGGAGATGTCTGGACGAATGTACCCTTTGTGAATGGCCTCCACAAAAGCAAAGTAGGGTGTTGGAATCAACTGGACATACTTTTGGCACGGTAATCTTCTATTCTCAAGGATTACTTCCAACAAAGTATTTTTAATTTGAATTTCTGTCTCCCTTCTAAAACCGCAAATTGTCCTTTAGCTCATGGAGGCGCTGTCCGTGCCTAGAGAGCTTATAAATGGAGAAATCCGGCATAACAAAGCAGGAGGGCTTGTCTCCATAACGTAATCAGAGGTTCCGGACTGCAACTTTGGATACTTGGTGCGGTAGTCACCAATCGGAACGCGGGATTCCGCCGACGGGTGCTGCGTTAGTTCTTGCACTCCATGGGCGCAAAGGTATCTGCGTGTAATCCGGACGAGTCGCTGATCTACGTCCCGCTCTGACTACGGACGGCGTCCGACGTTCTCCTGAGGGGACGGGGAACAACAGGGCAGAGTGGGGGGGGGGAGTGTGACGCGAGACGAGCAGCTGCGCATAACCGGAAGGCCAATCGCGCGAGTGCAAACTGACCAATCAGTTGACTGGCTAGAGTCTTAGTGACATCCAAGCCTCTTGACTCGTCTCACCACCCACCTCCCCCTCCCCCCCCCCCTAACGCTTCCGTTAAATGTAGGCAGTCAACAATGCCGGCCACGAACCGGATAGAGTAACACTTTATGTTTACTCGCGATACTCGGGGTTCAGGGTGTTTTCAACACTTAAGGACTGCATTCCGCTCCGCGAGATGAAGATGGCCACCGTTTCATCTCCATTCGAGGCGAATTTCAGTATCTACTGGAGCATTTTCCGGAAGATGGTTGCGAAGGTTTCAACCGCACGTCCTATGTGTCTGAGTGCACCAACCAGTATAGTGAGTGTGAATTCTTCTACCTTGCATATCCAACAGTTTTATGTGCCGTGGGTGCTAAAAGTGGTAGTCGTCGTTTTTGTTTTAAGAACACAGACGGACTTTAATTGTAGCTGCAAAGCCGTCTTCCGCATTCGTAATATTGCCATCAAAACGGGTTTTGATCAAGGTTATTTCCCAAGTAGCCTGACAGAGATCTGGCCGGGGTTACTGGTGGACCACGTAAAAAATGCCGGACAACATGCGTCTGTATTTTGTCATATGAGCCCCTTCCCCCTTCCCGACACAGTTTGAAATGATAGTATCCTAACAAATGAGAGCTCTTATCATCAGAAAATAAGTCACAGAGAAAAGAAAAAACGGTACAACTATAGGCAGACTTATGTTGCACTATTAAGGTGCTATCCAACAACATGCGAAACGTTGCCATGTAAAATATAGGGGCATATTTTGAAGAAGGATACACGATCGCTAGGACAAGAGCTTTATTGGCCTGACATTTCGGATTCCTGCTCGAACCCAGCACCAGAGACAAAAGCAGATACGGGTGGTTCATACATAAGGGGCCACAGTATTTATAGGATGCAGTCGCCAGGCTACCGCATACCTATGAATGTTCACGGCTCCCCCCTTCATCCGGGATCGTCGCATTTGGTGTGATGGCCGACATCCGCGTCGTTAATTGCTGCAATTTCATCACGTGCGTTGAATGTTGGTGTGATGATTGCTCGACCATCTGACGAGCCGACCCTGGTGTTGGGAAACGTTTCCACCTGGCATATAATGTCTTACTGTTTGCTGGTGACCTTAGACCGCAAAGTGACCGTTACCGTGTCGGGTCTTAGATGGATTCAAACTTCAGGAGTTTTGTCCAGTGAGGTCTTGGAAAGGTCTACGAGATTCTTACTCCCCTCTTCCCCGGTGCATATCGGTAGCAGCCGACAAAAAAACTGCCCCAGGGTGCCAGGCTAGTAAAAGCCAAAGTTCTCGGGTGGGTCGCACCTTCAGTCCGTTGCAAGGTTTTGCAGCCCGAAGGCGTGTGTAGACGCAGTCCCGGACGCTACGCAGAAGGAACTGGATTTCCTGCTCAACCACTGCAAGACCCCCTCGACCAAGCAAAATCCTCAAGCGAAGCAGACCGTACATTTGACGCAGGAGTTAGCTTTTGACCTATTACCTTATCGTAATTTAAACACAGTTGTAGGTAGTTGAAAACTGCCTCTGGGCAGTCCTTGCTGTACTGAATGGGCCCCACAGTCAAAACCATCACGCGAAGTCCTGGTTTGCAGAAAATGGAAGACGCCAAAATGAGGGGATTTGCTTTGTGCGGAATCCCGAGCTGCAGTAACAGCGACCAGCGAGGTCAGGGCTTCTGCTACCAATGGTAAATCCTGCCTGAGAGAGATGTCAGCCGCTTTTACGGGTTCGCGAAGCGAGTTCAAGGGTCTTGTGCATAAAGTGGTAGGGAAGATTGAAGCCTTCTGGATGTATGTGTGTACATGTCGCAGCCGTCCGGACTGAAAGTTCAGTGAGTCTGGGAATATTCGCAGAGAATGTGAATCCCTATGACCTCGCGCGAATATGAAGTGCACCGCAGTGATTGTTTTCGGGTACAGAGTAGTAGAAGAAAAGCAATAGTGCTACCTTGCACGAAAAGAGCCTCCACGAAAATTGCTCGACGGATTTGGTACTGCTCTTCCTATACTTGCGTATAGAACCGAAATATTTTTTTGACTGACAGACTCTATTAGTTTGTTTTCGTTTTTGTTTTCCGCAATCTAAGTGAAGACTATGCTCCTAACCAATTTATAGCTGCAGGCTGTCAGACACAAGAACGTGTTGCTTTTTGCAGCATGATGCTGGATCTTTGTATAATGCACGGAGAGGAGCCGCGTGGACTGTCAAAAAGTTTTGGTGGGTGCGCGGGAATCGTCAGTTACCATGCTCATCGCGATGAGGGCTGGCACGACTCTTGCGTCGGGGCTCTTCTCCAGAGTTAAAGCAGTCCAGATTGATTGGGGGGCAGCATTTCTCAGAGTTGAAATGTTGACATGCCTCTGTACTTCGAGGGCATAACGAAACCAAGAAGACCTGCAGGTGCAGACCGCCATATTAAGGGATATAACAATGCAATGTCTTCTACTTGCAAATAGTCTACTACCTTACCGATCACTTCGCCGTAAAATGGCGAGAGCACCAAGACGAGACAAGATAATAGCTGGCTAATCGGAACAAGATAAAGTAAATATACGACAGTCATGGATCGAAGGAATCATCGTTACCTCTGATGGATTAAATTGTATAGGTCACAGTGAGTATCGAAACGCTCAATTATGATGAGTCTTTAAAGACGGGTTGGCAAACAGTCGTTTTTGTAGGATGCATTTACTTAACTGAGTAATTTGTGAACACAAGTGTGTCCGTTTACTGGAACACAAATGTACCTTGCCGGAGGTACGTCGACTGGGCACCAACAGCAACGGTTATTAGGGTCAGTTTTGGTTCGGGAGGGGAATGCACAGATCACAACTTTATGATCAATTTACCATAAAAAGCGTGGATTGGACGTACGCATGGCCACGATACACATAAAGCCCGTACGAATCTCGTCTGTACACGAGGGTCAGGGCTCCCGATTTGCATGACTATTGCCTCCGGTGTTGTCGGGAAGTGTCTTTACGACAGCCTTTGCGGTTGTTCATCAGATGGAGTGCTGGAGAAATTTCGCTGGCGTCCACCCGGTGTTCAGGTATTTCAAATGCAAACCTGAGGATTTATTTAAGTCACTTTTCTGCAGCCGGATTAGCGTGTATTCCTTCATTCACCTGTAGACAATCCGTGCCACCGAATTGGTGTATTCTACTTTTCAGAAAGCAGTGCAATATAGATTGACGTTCGAGTGGTCTTCAGCGCCCGTTTGTCGTCGCCTCCCATTGAAAGGAACTGGGAGCTTATAAAGGGCTGCTTAAGTTAAGAGACGCCGGGTCTGCGGCTAATTTGCGTTCTCCTAATCAGCCGTACGGGCCTTCTCTAAATGCTGAACTAGTGGACAAGCTTCCATTTTCCGGTATACTGAACTGCGCCCAAGACATGAACATCTGCCAAAAAAACAAGCCAAAAATGCCGGTCATCTAGGGCGTGTTTCCTAAAAATAGCACCGATTCGCAATCTCTGACTCCCACTAGAACCTGAGTTTACTTATTTTCACTTTTACACAGCCTTCGTATTTAAGGCTCCAACTGCAGCGCTGAACATGGTTCCCTCAAATAGCAAAATCATTAAAGAGGTGCCATTGGATTTTTATTGTGTAAAAGTGACCGACTTTGTTATGGAGCATAATAAATGTTCCGGTTCAAATGTCTGATTTTAAAGTGCTACCTATGGAAGGCGTGTATGAGGATCTCCCACATAGCAAAGGTTTGGCAATCCAGTCAGCGATCCGAACATTCGGAGTACCGAGTCCCATAATGATTTGCTTCCCCAAAGTTCCACCGTTCCGTGTTAAACAAATTGTGATAATGATACTAAAAATCCCCAAAACGATATAATGGGCTCAGCCGCCAGCCGATGACGATCTTGTAAGTTTTTTCCGGCTCAGTAAACACATTGTCAGGTTTTTTTTATTCTCGCAAGGGGTTGTTTTTTAAAAAAAAGTGACAAACACCCGTTCACGCCGACAAGGTTAAACCTACCGCAGTTTATGTGTTAGCGCGTTGGCAAGCTACCCACAGATGGTGATCTTTGTAATTGTAGGTAATCCTAGATTCCTTAATGTATCGTCGGCACAGCAAAGTGATCAAGGTGACTGCCGACAGGCTTGCGCAAATGTTGGCGATCGCTTTGGCGCAACATTTTGGCACCACAGACAGCATCGTCTTGCGTCACTCTCTGACCGACGGCCGACGATAGGGTCCTCGCCGGCTTAAAACAACTGGGAAGAAAGATGTCTACAGCAAAGTAACCATTGGTCATACCAGAGTTCTAAACGAGAAGGCCGACTGGCTTAGAAAACAACCTATTCTGTTGTTGATAATGCTGCTGTTCTTGGAAAGCTACTGACAGTCTTAATGTCGGCACTCCTGTTTGCATTTAAGAAGAAGCAGACGGCTTCGGTCTTCTGCCAGAAATAACAATTGGCTACCGCCACCGCCATAAAAGTAATGCCTCTGACTGCAAAATTCTGGTTCCTGCTGTCTAAAATGCGCGAAAAAAGGCCACTCAGAGAGGTAGTGCCATTAAAACGGCATTGCATTGTAGATGAAGACAAGTGACATATCCTGGGATCGCACAATCCCAACCGTACCAAGGCATCAGCCGTTCTTATCGAAGAACTTCGAAAAGTGGTAAGATGTGGTTTGGTAGCCCCACCTGATGGCACAATACTGCCGAAGTTGGGGTTCAGGGTTAGGCGTTAGGGTAAGGGTTAGCGGTTGAGGTTTAGGATAAGGGGTTATGATTAGGAAGTAGGATTAGAGTTAGGAGTAAGGGCAACTATTTCTCAACCATTCAAAGTACAACCACGCACTCCCAATAGTTTTTCTTTTGTATACAACTACTTGACGTCGTCACCTGTGCGTTCTCCAGCTCGACCTGTAAAACCCCTATTACCACCGGTCATTTATTAGAGGTGACTGGCGTTTGTTTACTTCAGGTGGAGCTACCACACCACATCCGACCGAAAAAAATTATGTTTTTTGGCTCTTGCTCCAGTTTTAGAACCTGAGCCCGCCCATCTTTGAACTAAATCTGACCAATGAAAACTCCTAACGGTGTTTTTAGAGACTAATGAGTACTACATCCACATTGGACGACAGTTTACCATTTTGGGACGAACCGTGCCTCATTATCAGGTGGGGGCTCCGTTCCTTGGTCATGGAGCATCTCGAAGCTATGGTCCCACTTACATATTTAGCCACTTGATTAGGTAGGCACCGATGTAGACTGAATAAAACTCTCTCACCTTACGTATAAGGAGACGTGAACAGCGCAGCGGTAGTACTTTCAGGAGCAAACAGGCTTCTATTCAGCATATCGGTTGTCCTCAAAAAGGCAATAAATCATTATGGCATTATAATGAGCAGAGTGCCAAGCGACATGCAATAGCGCCTCCTTCCTTGCCGGTAGGCCCCAGGGGTCTGGATGAAGATGTCCAACCGAAAATCCGAGAACCATAAAGAATCATTCCTCTGCCAAGCCATCCCGCACGGTCCTTTCTAGGCGAGCCACGGCTCAAACGGGCTATAATCTGAATGCTTTGTTGAATACGTCGAGGGTTAGTGGTGTCCAAAGGAGTAATTTCCTTCCCATCGGAAATAGCGACCAACAATAGGTCGTTTATCTAGTAGTACGGAATCCACGGATTCTGGAATTGAGATTTATATCGTCTTCCTCCATTACTGTATATTTGAGAAAGGAGTAATCTGAATAAACTTTAATTCGGTGCTTAAAAGAGTCCAGTGTTTTTGAAAGTGCCTCAAGAGTACGATGGGAGGGAATTTAATACTCATAATTTCTTCAACTGATTACACGCTAGGAAAGGAGTCCTTATGGTAGCTATATTGTTGACCAAAACCAGGTATCCTAAGTAGCTTCTGATGCGTTTCGTTTGCTTCTCCATCTACTTCATCTGCAACCAAGTCCTCATCAAGGATTCACGAAATTATTTTGAATGCCGGCCTAATACACAAACACGGTCGTCTCATCCCAATTCTGAAAAACCTGTCCTTTCGAACACATGCGGGGTCGCACTGTAGACGAAAGCTTGTGTGGGACCTCCCCACTTGCTCTAAAATAAACTTGTCTTTGCGGGCTCGAACCCATTCGAGAAATATGCTTCGTTGCTCCCTTGAATGAAGTGTAAAACATTCTTGTACAGCTTTCTGTGCCATCGCAATTTAAGGGTTGGTTTCAGTTAACCCGCTAGTAGCCGGTGTTTAGAAGAGGGGGCTGCGTCTACCGGAACAGGATGTTTATTGATCTGACGTTTCGGATTCTCACTCGAACCCATCGCCAGAATGGTGGTAGAGACACAACAAGAGCACTATTTATAGGCGGCAGTTGTCATGTCGTCACATGCCTGCAGTAATTAACGGCACTCGTGCGCAACGCTGGGGGTCGTATATGGTGCGATGGCTGCAGAGGCCTACGCCAACGGGTGCTAGCTACAGCCGAGGCAGTGGCTATACGGCCAGCCAATCCGGTCCTATGCTTTCAGAAGACTCTGACACAGGCGCTCTGTCTTTCATGGCCAACGCCGACTCCAACGTCGCCCCAACCTCCTGATGTCAGTGGTGTGTGCACAACGTACCCGACGTACAAACATTACTCACAGCCTATGTCCTCGCCCCATTGACCCAATGACCACGACACACAGACCACGCCATAGCACGCCTCGTCATGCGAGTGGCGTGGGAACGATGGGTGTTACTAGCCCCCGAATCACTTATAAGCCCTGTAACTTCGCATAATTTGAACTTCTATGTAACCGTTTTGGCCTGATGAAGAGTTGCCGAAAACACGTGTTTGCCAAATTAACTTTTCAATTGTAACATGGGAATATTAGCTGAACTTAGACTGCTTATCAGTCCGTATCCGAATCGCTGATGGTCGTGATTTCATCGCCGTTATCGATTTGTAGCGTGACGATTACTCGGTCATTCGGCTCCATGTCACCGGAACTGTTGGTCGCCTACGCCCTCCCCGCGGGGCTAATAATTTTGCTCTGGAAAAATCGTAGCATAGAATATGATCGCCGAAGATAATTGCGCTTGTCAGTTGAATGCAGGCCGGAGCACCATGATTCATGCCGCTCGCGGTTCAAGCAGCGCACACTCCCTATGAGGATTTCGACATCGTCACGCTTGAAGGTGTGGATGGGCCACGTCGAATGAGCCGTGATCGGGGAGCTGGTAAGGTGATAGTTGGTAGCCGTGTCCACAGACTCCCAAATGGTACCTACTGGCTCGATTTCAGTAGCTGTGATTGCGCTCTCATTATGCTTCTAAATTCACGCGCACGCTGTATTACCTGTATCACATTCATTTTAGAGGTGCTATCCTGGGCACATTTGCACCGGTAACGATGACAATGAGGCTTACCCTAGGTCAACTTTCATTAGAAGAGTTAGTTGTCAGCCGTGCCCACAGAATCCACAGTTGTACCTGCTGGCTTGATTTCAGTAGCTATGATTACGTTCTCATTATGCTTCTAAATTTACGCCGTATTACCTGTACCAGATTCATTGTGGAGGTACTATCCTGGGCGGATTGGCACCGGTACCGATGACAATGAGGCTTTCCCTACATCAACTTCCATAATAAGAGGTAGCTTTTGACTGCCTCATTCATTGTAGAGGTACTATCTTGGGCGGATTGGCACCGGTAACGATGACAATGAGGCTTACCCTTTAGCAACTTTCATTAGCAGAGGTAGCTTTCGACTGTCTCATTATTTGCGGATTTTCTCTTCCGCCCAAACCAATCTTTCGCATAAAAGTCTTACCCGGCTTACGTTGTGGCGTCCCGCGTGCCGCTGCTGGACTCTCGTGTTCTTCTGTCCATTATGTTGGACGGAGTTCTATCGCACACACTGCGGAATGACCTTCGGACAAGCTGTCTTCTTCCCATTGGTTGTTCGCCATCACTTGCTTTTCTTTCCTATCTGAGGCTAGGATGCATTTATTCCGCACACCGTTCAAAGTCTCCTTGCTCATTTCCATACCTTCCTTGTATTTTTCACCTAATCTAAATTAGGCTTCCACTTTACCTGAAGCGTCAATTCCTAGCATATACTACAATCGCCATTTACCCGTCCACTCAATTGTCCCACCCGTATGGCCCCTATTACCTCCGGTCCCGATTGACAGGCAGTTGGGACTTTGCGGTGTCAGGAGGGCTACCAAGTATCATCTAACCGGGGAGCTAATGTAATTCCTCTTCTCTGCTGTTGCTGCTGCTGCATATTCGGCCATTCGCGTTTGGAGCAATCTTGCAGCTTCTCCGAGGTAGTTGCTCTGTCCGCAAACTTACCCGATCCGGTAAACGACTGCAGACGCTTCCTGCCCTGGCGGCGGATCCGCTGGCCTCATTACCTGGCGCCTCATGGTTGTCTCCGGTCTGCAGGCAACTCCAACTCCAAATGGTGTCAGAAGGCAGCTGACGGCTTCTGAGACGTTTTTCGCATACGGGAGCGCCCACAAAGATTCGGGGCCGGTTGCATTTTGTCGCCCGTCCTGTTTACGCATGCACTCATTAACGAAGTTGCGTTGATTACCATTAGCCCTAGACACCCGTCTAGATGTTGTAATTCGGTGACCTTGTCCTCTGGTTCACTGCAATGCCTCTCAACAGGTAGTTGTGGCCTGTTGGTTGGTTACTGTTGAAGTTCAGTACTTTCGTCGTGGTAGTCGCTTTCCTGAACACTTTAGATTTTAGGCCATAACAATCTGTGCGACAGACGTGGACATCAAGGAGGGCCAGCTGCTTGTTTTCTTTGTCTCCCATCGTGAATCCTATGTCCTGAAAGATGGCGTTAAGACGTCTTTTGAATGCCATCACCTGATCCCGTACGATGACGACAAAGTTGACGTCCACATACCGAGCCCAGAATTTCGCTCTCTGGCGTCCGAAGACCAGTGACTTCAACCGTTGTAGGACCGTTTCAGCAATGAGTCCCGAAATCGCGAACCCACTGGCGTGCCTTTCACTTCCTTGTAGACCGTTATATCGAACGTCTTAAGACAGAACTTCAGGAGTTGGAGGATATGAGCATGTCTGAGATGATTCTCTATCTTATCTTATTTGTTCGTTAGGAGTGACTTGACAGTCTCGACTGCCATACCCTGCGGAATAGATGCAAAAAAGGGATCATTAAAAGATACCAGGACGCCGCCGGTAAGATAATTATATATTTACGTTTATCCAACGATTGTGCTGACGAGCTGACTGTGGTGTCTGCATCAGCTGTCAGAAATCCAAGACGATGAAACAGCCACTTTAACACTCTGCAGGTTGGAGTGCCTTTGAGTGATACGATAAGTAGGAGAGGAGCGCCGACTTTGTGCACTTTTGGGAGAGCCATAAAATCAGACCAAGGTCGTTTCTTGCGCATTAATCATGCGTCGATCGGTTGGCGATATTATACCCGAGTTCTCGATCGTCAATAATTTCTCATTGGCTTCACGATTCAGCGTTTTTATGGTGTTGAATTCGCATGGGACGTAGAACCTGCGATCTTCTAGGGAGCATTTGGCTTCTAGAAGGTAATATGTCCTGTCCAATAAGATAGCGGAAAGCCCCTTGTCCCCAGGCGCGGTGATGAGGCCCTTTTCGGCCTTGAGTTCCCTCGGTGAATAGCGTCTGACCTAAGGAGACTCTTTGTCCGACCTATGAGACATGAGGAGGGACGATATTTGGTGTCGAATACGATTCTTCCTTTCGTCTGCCGTCCTCTGCTGAAGCGGTTTTGAACCGTTCTTGCCCACAAACTCGCAGGACTTCGTCTTCTCTTTCTCAATCCTCTGACGGTATTTTTGAAGCCTCTAGTGACAGCCTTGCAGTAACACCCGGATCATTCGTCATCAGTTTTAAAATACTGTGCGTCTCGGTAGCTCAGTGTTTACCGGAAGTTTGTATAAAATGGTGAAATTTTGTTTGCCGAGCTTCCGGAAACTCGCTTATTCTCTTCTATCGACAATAGTTGGTATCTCAGTAAGTCCAGAGATCACAGGATTTGTGTCCAGCATTGTACGCCAAATTAAAATACCGCCAACTTTATCATGGGGCTTTTTAGGCCAGGGCTAGAGTCGGCGGCGCATAGTTAGTTTGTAGCAGAATTGTCATTTTTCGGTTCCGTCCCGTTCTAAAAGCTGCTTGTCAAAGCTAAAAGTCACCTAAAATGTAAATGACAATTTGTCCAGTTATTTTTCTTCGAAGAACGAAGACGAGCATAATAAATATATGACAGATATTTTGAGTGTGAAGGGCTAATCATAAGATATCTCTATTTACATATGTATAACAAGGGAGTTTTCCGGAGACTCGATGCGTACTTGCGGATTCTAAAGCTCTTGAAACTCGCCCTTTGTCAGAAGAAACGAATAGTGAGGGCGAGAAAATCAAGCCAGTCTTGGAGCCATCGAGATATAATTATTTGAAAGACGTCCATGGAAGTTGTTAATGTCACCAGCTATAAACTTCACGAGTGCAAAGTTAGTTTTGCGAAGAACCTCGTATTTTCTCACTACATCAACTGGGAATGCCCATTACTGCAGTTTCATGCAGAATAGAGTTGTGGGGTTGAGAATGGCTGGCGGATAAATTCGACTTTTAAGCCAGAAATGGTGACTCCAATCTCCCTTGCCTTTGTTCGTACTCCCTCTTGCATCATTCCCGGTCTTTATGCGACTTTCTATGGGAGCTCTACAGTGACCCCCAATGCGTAAAGAGGTGGATATGTTCCGTAAGCCTATTAGTGATATACATCTATATATATAACAGATGGTAATGTCCTACTCCGGAAATAGGTACTAGTTAAAAACCCAGCCGCTTGTTTCGCCGATATTTCTGTCGCTGCATGACACAGCCGGGAGTGATTCGGATCCTAAGTGGGTCCCCCAGCGTTCTCAATGCGGTTTCTGGTATGTAAACTCCAGTGAATAATCAGGGTAATGAGTTTAAAAATTATTAAGTGCGGAAAATAGAGTTAAGTTCCCAGGACATGGCTTCTAGCGTCCTAACCGAGATTTCAATGAACATTTGAGTCGAAGACAATCGGTCATTGTGGAATAACCGCGCCTTTTCCATCTTGCAAACAAGTAGTACCACTGGTAGTATAATTTTGTATGACAGATGGTCATACCGTACTCCCGACACAGGTGATAGCTAAAGCTCATATATACGTGTATGAATGCGTAGAAAAACTCGTAAAGACACGGAAGGCTTGAATGGAATTTCTAGACTAGCGGCCGTTGCCAGTCAGTCGTAACCGATCAGAACTACGACCTACCTGGAATTTGAACTCGGATGTTTTGGTAATTATGTGCTAAGTAGAGGCTTCCACCATTAAACCACGGACCCGTCGTCTCGTCTGTTACAATCGAAAATGTTAGATATGATTGAAGGTTCGTTCGCCGATCAGGATAGGAAGATTCTCGTTCGCTGCACCGTGAGACTCCATCTGGAGCCTTCGCGGACAGTCGCGCAGCGAACACAGGTATACACAGAAGGGGTGAACCGGCGAAGGCAAGTGCGATTAGGATGGCCATTTCTGGTTAGCAGGACCCGAGATAAAAATCCGCGTTAGTTGGTCATACAGCGTAATTAAATCCTACGCTCTACCCCTGCGCCATAGTTTCGATGGACACAGAAACCGAGTTCGATCTTCGGATCCCGGAAACCTGGGTTTGTGTAAGTCTGGCTGACAACGGCAAGTAAACCAGAAACGGCATCAGCAGGCCTGTAGCCGATTTTCAGATGGGCGCACTTTCAGGCACCTGAAGAAACCCATTCGGGAAAAGTGACTACTTAAATTGGGCCTTTTCCATAGATTTTAGATGCCTGTTTAAATGAAATGAAAGGAGGTAGAAGGGTTCATTCTGAATACCCATTATTTAAGGAGATGCATTTTTAAATTCCTTCAAAGAAAGCGTATCCTTCGCTTTTAAAACGTTTCTTTGAGTCTTGCGCCAATTCAGACCTAACTTACTATCCGGTATGCGTTTGCAGGTTACCAAAGTACATGCTGCCTAATCTCCATTTGAGGAAAGTCATGCGTATCTCTTTATATCGGTGGGGTAGACCGTCGAATACTCACAAAATTTCGCATTGAATATGGGTCGCGTTGTATAAGCGTCTTACCACTTCCCGTGACGTCAAGCTCTTGGGAGATAGGCAAATACGCTTCCTTCAAGTACACATTTAGGGCAATATGTTATTTCCTGCAAAACTAGTTCTCAGTGCACTCTTTTAATAAACGATGACGGGGTCTATGCAGGTCCTGGAAATAAATGTGAAAAGGCGCTCCGTACAAACGGTCATTTTTTAATGAAGTTTATGTGGCTGTCTTGGAAGATATTCACTCAAAAACGAACACCCTGGCTTGTGCTGGATGTCAATCAATTTTGCAATGTTATCGCAGTAGCCCTTTCCAACCGAAGTCACGTTTTAAGATTACACTCAATGTTTCATAAGTTTCGCCAACCACTATATGCATAGTACAGTTTGCACAGACTTGTGAGTTACAACATAAGAAAAGCAGGGATTGCAAAAAACCAAAAAATACTCCGAGGTTGAAGTTTTAAGCATTTTTTAGATTGAAATTATATAGCTGTCATATGATTTGCCTGTTTTTTTTTTACTATTAAGATGTACCAAAACGTGGGAAGGACTTTTTTGGTAAGATGCGGTTATGTAGCTCCACCTGTTTGAGACAATACTGTTGCTGCTGTGGTTAGGAGTTAAGGCTTTGTGTTAGGGTTGAGGGTTATAATAAGCAGTTAGGGCTGCGGTTAGGGTTGCGGATAGGGTTAGGGGTTGGAGTTAGGAGTGAGGGTTAGGGCAACTTCTCAACTGCTTTAAGTACAACTGCGCATTCCTAATACCCTTTCTTTTGCATACAATCACGTGACCTTGTCGCCTGTACGTTCCCTGCATCACCTCTAAAACCCCCCAATACCACCGGTGCCGTATTTCAGGTGGCTGGGGTTTGTTCACCTTAAGTGAGGCTACGTAACCACATCTGACCGATATTCGGCACCAGTTGGCATGGCTTAACTAGCGCCCCTAACACAACTCAAATGAAATAAGGTGTTGAGCCCTCAGCCTCACTCTTTGGGACAGAGAGCAAGCAAAACTAGAATTTCGGTGTCTTCACAGGCAACCGGAGGGTGCATTTCGAGTTTTTGGCAGATCTTATTCACCGGCTGTAAAAACATGCTGAGAGTTACAGATGCTCAGAATTCTGCCAGGTGAACCAGGACCTTTTTGTGCAGCAACATTCAAAATCTCGATTTGTCCTCTCACCTATATTCTATTTATTCCATCTTCGGTCACAGCGCTCTGTCAGGACGAAGTTTGTCTTTATGACCAACTGAAGTGCCTGCTTTTAAAAAGTGCCCATGTAAGTCTACGTGAGAACATTAAGAAAACTCGTCCACGAAGGCTTGGAAATGAATGACGGGTGAGGATAGCCCACATGCCCCCTAGGAGGACACAGGAATAGAAACGACTCTCCCAGCCCGCAATACAGGTGGTCTTTAAATTCCAGGAATGGTACCTATTCCCATGTTCTAATCCTAACACTAATCTTAGATCAAACCCTGAGTGTAACTCAAATTTTAACCCCAACTCAAATCCTCCAAGTCTATCTTAACCCCAAACTCAACTTTAACCTTAAACATCACCCTAAACTTAGCTCTAGCATCGACCTTAACCCAGGTAATAATTTCGTTGGAGTCTAGCATAAAACTACCTGTATTACGGACTGTTCCTATTCCCATGTTCTGCTGGAGTGAACATATAAACAATCCTTATCAAATAGTGTCTCGGTTATATGCGTTGTTATACGGTAGGCGTTTCTACGTCCGTTTTGCGTTTTATTTGAGTTTTATGATTCGAATCGAGCTAAATAACTTTTATTTTTGACGAATCTTCAGGAAATTAATCGATGCAATCGTTAGGCCATTTTTATATTTCGTTTTATCCCATATAATATATCAGGCGAGTTTTTCGGCATTGTCGTCTTTTATCGTCGTTTTACCCTCTTCCCTCTCAACTAAAATTATCAACCTTACTGCTGCATTTACCAACCTTTTTAACTATGCAAAAATGCCTTCACCTCTCCCGGACCTTTAACTAGACGTGTGGTCAACTAACAGCGTCATTTAATGATTACTGACCGCTGACCGGACAGTTTATGTCGCAACTGCGTCGATTCTCTTTTCACTTTCAGTGCAGCGGTCCCACGTTGGGCGCCCACCGGCCGAACGCTCAGGTCTCGCGCGCACTGAATATGTGGCTTTGCGCACCTACGGAATTGGAAAGTGAAAGCAGAGGTCAGTCTACTGCTCACTCTCAATCTGACCCGCGCAATTGTTTTAGCACCGTTTCTGCTCGGAGGGGAGGGATAGGGGGGGGGGTGGAGTGTGGAGCTGCAGCACATTTAAGTATGTTTTCGCAGCTGGCTTTCTGTACCCTGCTTCACGGCAAAAGTTAACTTGAAAATGGCTTAACTTTGAGCCAGGACACGGAGACGCCATCTTCCCCCTACACATACTGTGGTGTTTTGGGGCTCCTGTAGGAGAACCAGTATCGTTTTGTGGTCTATGTAGATCAAAGAAGCCCCCTGGTGCAGTCATAAGGGAAATTATAAGGGGGGGGGCGCTGGTTCAGGCATGAGTAACCGTCTTTCACCGAAGGTGGCGTAGATTCTCGAAACCCAAGTAAATGAGCATTTCACCGCTCATGTGCTGCTTCGTCAGCGCTCCAAGTTCGCGAAGACCCTTTTTCATTCCCCCACCCCCCCTTGGCTGGCCAGTTGACTCGATCGTCCGCGCCTGTCGCCCGCGGCATAGCGGGAAGCTACCTTCACCCAACTGTCAATTGCCTCTCCCGGCCTACTGCCTGCGAACTTGTAGGCGGCTGGCAACTGCTCTAACACTGGTGGTTTCACCGTCGCCAACGCGTCCCCCGCGCCCACCAGGTGAATTCGGATTCTTTCCTAGAGGAAATCGATTCAGGATAACTCAAAACAGAGGATCAAAACGCTATATAATTATCCAATGGACCCTGAAGGTATTCCAGAGTGGACAGCAATGAGCCCAGCCTCAGAGCCGCTGGCTACTAGTGATCAACCATGCGACTGGAATCCCACGACTGTTGGTGGGGTTGACTGTAGACCTTAAAAAGGAATCATAATGCAACCACTTAAGACCTAACATTAGCACTAGGTTTATAACAGCTTCGTCTCGCTGCCTTACAAGCTAACGCTGTGGTTAATTGACAGAAAGCAATAAATGCCGGCAGCGATAGCTTATATGAACGATGGCATTCTGCGGTCCTCGATCCGCAGGTGAGGAAGTGGCTGAGAATGTAAGCCGACTGAAATTGATCTGACAGGCAACCTTGAAACCCGTTGTCCTCGAGCGGTCAATTGTATATATGGTAGTCCGTCCTCCCTTGTCAAGTGACATTAGTCGTTGATTATTGTTTCAGGTTTAGGCATTTGAACTTAAAGGAGATCTCTAATGTCATAATTTCGTCCCAGTGGGGACTCCATTAAATCTTTCTGCTCCTACAAAACTATATTCTGTTCTAGATTAAGCATAAGTAAAAGGACGTGTGGACGACGGTGAGGGGAGCTTGCGTAGCTCCCATCACACCCTTCCATCTAGCTCCCGTCGTCTTTCTATCGGTAGCAGATGCCGACATATCTGCTGTATCTATAAGCCATGCTTGTCATCCAGGGATTTTAAGAGGAACATTTGCACTTTTCATTCGGCGACAAATTTCGTGAAGATGGCTAGTTTAGTCAAGAGTTTAGTTTCCTCTAGTGAGAGTGGCATGAAGTGGTGGAGAGCTATCCCATGTAGTTCAAATTTTCACCTGCTGCCCTCCCTCTAGTAGTTCATTTTGAGTGCTCCGACAAGCATTCCAACAAGTGCAGACGAAAATAACAGCAGACAATCCAACTTTTGAAATTGAATAGATGAGAAGTTAATCGTTCTAACAGCACTGTTTGCAAGGATAGCGAAAAGGTATTAGGATTTTCACCGAAAACTGAGCTAGGTAAGGCACCGTATTGGGACTCCCCCACTCGTAATACAGGTGGTCTTGCGTCAACCTCCAGGTAGAGTACATATTCCCGTGTTTTACTCCTAACTCAAGCCTTAACCCTGACCCTAACCATAATCTCAACACCATTCTTAACCCTTATCCGAATACCAATCCCCCTGAAATAAAAGCGGGTCCTGTTCCCTTGTCCTACCCAAGCTACTGAAAATCCCACTTGCAAGAACCTCGGAGAATGGAACGTCGACCATTGAGTTATCAGTTTTCGCCATACAGCATCAGCAGATGAACCGTCTTCGAGGTTGTTAAGCAGATGAAATCAAATGAAACAACACAAGCATAGTGAGAATGACTGCTCAAGTAATGCACAGTCATACAATTGAAAAACACAACGTGGAAGGCAAAAGTGATTTTGATTCACAAAAGTGAACTGTCGATCTGTCTTATTTTCCCTTGTTTAGTCAATCGTCAATGGGAGTTTAGTCCCGTTCTACCCCGACCGAACGGGCTTGACAACCGAGCACCAGTCCCCAGGTCTATCAGCGTCGTTACGGGTCCTGCTGGAGCTGGCGACAGTGGAGAATCTACATGCAGTGAAAAACGACGGCGAACTCGGACTAATTTCACGAGTCACCAGCTTGCCGAGTTGGATGCCATGTTCTGCAATAGTCACTATCCTGGAGTTCGCAGCCGAGAGGACATAGCCCAAAGGCTGGGTCTTTCTGAGACCAGCGTACAGGTTAGCGGGGGAGCTGAAAAGAATACTAAAACTTGTCTCATAATCTATCTTTTTTCCTTCGACTTACTGCCCAGGGTCTTCGAAGGCTGCCACGAAGCGATGAGTTTTCGGACTGGAGAGGCATCACTGACACCACCGGCTCAACTGTCACGAAGGAGGATGTTCACCGTGTACCCACAGCGGTCTGGGAGCAGGACGGTAGCATGCGCATAAATTAGTTTCTAATGACAGCAGACTTGCACAGCATCTACCACACTGTCTCCTCAGTCACCTAACTGGGGCTGGTGGAAAGCCAAAGTTGGGTCGGTCGAAGGCGAACACGGGCGCAGCCGATAAAAAATTTAAGCGACCCCTCTACGCGTGCCACACACGACCTGGTCCGCGCACGGTGGCCCAGGTTCTCAAAGAAACAGGGGGCGACCTGGACCTCATCTGAAAAGGAGTGCCCTAAGGGCCAAATTGGGAAGGAACATTTGTAGCCTGGTCCTCTGCCCTGAGGGGATAATCGTGTTACTCCTTTAGTTGGTGTCTTCCTAGGCTACGATATTAGCGTGTCGTGATAGTTCAAAAGCGCGTCACGTTGACCATAGTGAGGAATGCCCTGAGTGCCCTTGAGACGGAGTCCGCAGAGTCGACCTTACTAACGATTCGCTCTCATATGCGCCACCCTTCTGTTCGAGCCGGCCGGCACACTGATACTGAGATTGGCAACAAGTGACTGGCGCGGTAGTGAGCTCGTACCTAGACATGTCGCCACAATCCGTTCGCGCAGTCGCTATGGGGTGCGCTGACCATGCTCATCTGGGTTAGCGCATGCCTCGGCTCAAACATAGGTATTGGAGAGCCATTTCTGGCTTTTTTTTAATCGTCCGCCGGTTGCACCCCGTACTATCTTCTGTTTTGGTGGCGATCGTGTAACCGCGTGATTTATTGTTTAAAAGGTTGGCTTGAATATATTTATTTCCACAAGAGAGTTGAAGGGGTTGTATTATCTAGGGTCTTGACTGAGTATGCTCCAGTGCTGTTGTTAAAACGCTGATGCGGTATATGAACGGCAAGACTAAAGGAGGCTCGCCATGGAAAGTAGTGTAAATTACTGTGTTGGCAGCGTTCTGCCTTAAGTCCTGTCGGCTGAGGGACATTAGGACATAGGCGTCAGTTGACCTTGAAAGAACATGGCGGTTTCATCCGACAGGGCGTCGCCAATCATCCCCAAAGTACAGGCATACACCTGGAAAGGTCTAGTACTCCCGACATTGTTATCACCGATTTTGGGGTGTTTTGTATTTGGGTCAGATCAATGTCACATTGCTGGTTCTTTGATTATTTTTCGGTAGAGAAGCATGTGTTGAAGAAGGAGACTCGTCTCTTCGCTTCTATTGGCAGAGAAGCATGTCCTGGGAGAGTCCCACAGAATACAGGGCCAGCAAAACATCATGAATAATCGCCTAATTGGTCCTTCGTCCTCAGTAAAAAACGCTAAATTCCCTCAACGCGTCCTCGAAACGTTTGACAATCATTGTATGTAGCACCAAGTAACAGGCTTTTAACGGCTATCGACGAGGCTTCATAGAGCGGGAACTTAATAAAGCTGTTTGACTTCGAGTCACAAGCAACCCTGAACTTAACTGCCAGGGTTGAGTTTTTGGAATTGATAGGATCAGAAAAATGACTGCATGAGAGGTTCCTCCTCACGCGTTTGAACAAGTTGATAGCAATTAAAACTGTCAACTAAAACGACTGTCAACTGTCAACTACCACAGCAGGATGTTTCACTTGCGGGTTGGATTGGAGAAAACAATACCGCTAGTCGAAAGAAACATGAATCACCAGCAAAACCGCTGGCTTTACCGATGGGAAAATCAGGTCGATTGGTAGGACTGCATGTGTAGTTGTCACCAGGGCGGTACACTGACCACGTGGAGGGCAAATCGGTCATTCATTGTGTGGAGGGCAAGATACTGGAAGAAGAATCCCTCGCAATATGGGTGACCTCGAGCTAAATTCGGGGAGGGATGCCTATTGCTGTGTGCTAGCCTTAACTCTAGCCCAAAACTTGGCCCTAACACTCACCCGATTAGTCACGGGAATAGGACCCCCATAAAACAAATGACCTGGCGTTAAATTACACGATGAGTAGCTACTCCTATGCCCTAACATTAACACAAACTTTAACCCTAATCATAACCATGATCCTAACTCTAACGTTACTGAAATTTAACGTAAGGCCACCTGCATTACGGGGCTTTGCATTATAGGTTTTGCCGTGCACAGCTTCAGCATTTTTAAAGAAGTACAATAGTTGCTTGGAGTCAGTATGGCCATTTAATTCAGATGAAACGGTAACTGTCCTACTAACTCACCATATCATATATGAAAGCGCAAAAGTTATTAACATTTGGCGGGTAGGGAGAAAAGACGGCCTGAGTTTGAAATTCCTTCCAGCTGCCCTAGCTCCGACAAGCGTGAGAGAACAGCAACCCCTTATGAATGCGCTTGAAAATCCGATAACCACATGTCTGAGATTCGACTTTCTTCACGTAATTACAGAGCGGAAGGACGTTTTGGCTCAAAAGTACACATCTTCAGCGGAACAGGGGAAAATGGTGTCGTGTCGTTAAGACACGTTAATTAATGTCAGTAGTTTTAGGATATGTCAGGCAGAAAGTCCGAGGTCTGGAAACTCTCGCAGAATTTTAAAACTCTTGCCGCAGAAAGAGACCCAGTCACTGTTGTTGCCGCTTTTGCATAGGGGCGATTTTTGCCCGAGAAATAACGGTCATATTCGTAAACAATGCAAACTCATAGATGTGCAATTTTTTGCGAAATTTAATCTCGGAATTGCAATCGCCTGCGCAAGGATCCTGTTAATTGCAAACAGATACTCTGTGGGGCCTTGATGTACACATCTCTGGAAGATTTCACAAATGCAGGAGATTCATTCGGTATGCAAATCCACTAACTGAAGTGCCTCCATACCAAAGTCTTTCCAAAATACTATCCGCCACAACTGCTACATGTTTGAGAAAACACAGTCTTTGCAAAATTTTACATTAGACTCTGCCAACGGGGCTTTTGTCCTTTTCTTCCATTCGCTTTGGGCCTTACTCATGCTAAATTTTGAAGTTTCTTTTTTATGCTCTTCTAAGGTCTGGTTCCAGAATCGGCGCGCAAAATGGCGAAAGAGAGAAAATACAAAGAAAGGTGAGATTGCGAAAGAATAATCTCCGAGGATGTCAAAATAGCTTCTTTGATGGAAAACGTTCAAGTTCAACCCTTTCGATACTGCAACACACAAGGTTTTAAGTAGACTTCTGCACAACCGACGCCACTACTACTACTACTACTACTACTACTACTACTACTACTACTACTACTACTACTACTACTACCACCACCACCACCGCCGCCGTGCCCGCCGTCATCGTATTCACCCGCAACAACAAAAGCAGTTTCGCCATCATTATTGCCACCATCGGTCTTGTTTCCGCCCCGTCCAGTTTCTTTTTGTTTTATCTGTACCCAGCTCCCTCTCCTGTACACAGTATTTTTTGATATACGATAACTGCTCAATTATATTTACAGGTCCTGGACGGCCAGCACACAATGCCTATCCGTTGACCTGCTCTGGCGAACCTATCTCGCCAACCGAACTCGATCGTCGGCAGGCAGAGCTTCAAGAAAAACGCCGTGCCCGTCAGGCCCAACGGCTTAAACAACAGGTGAATGGGCTGTCTCTTATAAAAAAATTGTCAACTGTCCCTCTAAATGCAACTGTAACGGGAGGTCGGTTTCAATATTATTCGGAAAGTGGAAAAGTCTTTTAAAACCGGTTTATGCCCTTCTTTCAAGTATAAAATTCGAAGAAGGTGTAATTTTCTTCCAATGAAAAAAGGATGCATGTTTTCTATGAAATATATTTGAATTTATGAGGACATGGAAAATCATTGAGAAAAATTCATAATGGTCGTTATGCAACTTTCTTCATGGGCTCTAGACAGACATGGTTACTCCATTCTAACGTCATTTTCGTGGGAGAAATGGCAGGAATTATTGTCCAACTAGGCCCAAACGGCTGAGTCAGAGACAGTTCTTCCACGACTAAACAAATCATCAAACCTCCTTTCTGGGATACATTCACTAGGCGTTGAATGTCACTGATTTGGGGAGCGTTTCATTCGGTTAGGCCGTGTTTATAATGTTCGTGACAAACATAATTTAGGAGTCTTTGCTGGTAAGAAATATTCATAATCGCAACCGCATGAAATTGGACCCTAACTTAGCGATAGCATTTCGAAATGCGGCTTTCTCAAAAAGCGGCTGACTCGCTCTAACAGACGGCGGAAAACGCGTCGGAGTGGAGATTCCGGCGTTCACGTTTTCGTCGTTTTCTCAAGTCTGCTGGGACCTGTGACTACTGGTTGGTACCGAGGCGTCGACAGGAAAAAAGTTGAGTCTTAGCAGGATTCTGGACATGCTGCAATTATCCATTTCCAATTGAGATCAACCACGAATTCACCAACTCTATTCAACATCAACTTATCTCTTTTTCTCTCCCTCTCTCCCTTCCTCCCTCTCTCTCCCTCTGTCTCCTTCCCTTTTTCTCCTACACACATGCACAAACATTTTCGCTTGGTAACAGTGAAAAAATGTACACTAATGCCATAGCATTCCGTTTATACATACAGGTTGCCCATCCACGTAGAATGGCTTGTTTTCTTGTCGGCTTTCTGCCTCTAAATCCCGGTACTTCTTGTCGCTTTCTGCAACGCTTGCCTGACACTTCTTAACGACCAACTTGTTTCTAACTTTCAAATAAAGCAGCCAAGGTTTTAATCCAGGACTAGCGGACATATAAGCAAATATCCCAAATGAGGGAATCCAACGCGACCCTGTCGACAAACGAAAGCTGACGTCGTATTCTGATGGAAGACGGAGAGTTTTAATCAGGTGTTTCTGCCTTACCTGAGCGTTGGGAGCACAGTGGTTATCTAGAAAACATGTACTCACATCAAGTCACCCGATAATGGTTGTTTTCGAGTTATTTACAGCTGCCAGCCTTCCAGACAAACCCAGGTAGGAGAATCTTTGGCCGATTCTAAACAGCTACTGATAAACTTGAAACTGCACTACCTAGGACGAGTGAATTGCCTGTCATGGATTGAGTACATCCTTCTTTCACCAACTCAACCTTCCTACTACTTCCGCCGAAGCGGCGAAACTTCCGTCCTTCTCTGTTCATTCAATTTTCTTCCCAGTTAGTAAAGCAGGCCCTAATGAGCCGCACATCCGTCACGAAAGTGGCAGTTTTAGGTTGCCTTCATTTGCAGCTATCTACTATATGTTCCGAATTCACGAGACTGTTGGCAAGAGAGAAGAGTGTTGCTAGTGCCCAAGCCTGACTTTCGCAAAATTTATCGTGTCAGGAGTCAGTTGTGATTGCTGATTTAACTGCCAGCACATAAAAAGTTCTTTAGAAAACACCTAAGTCGCTCAGAAGGTCATGTTTGGGTTATTGGCTCGTATATCGAACTGCAGTGATGTGATCCGAGCATTGAATCGGACGTGCTCGTCTGGACCTTCAAACGACGGCATTCTGACCTCCCTGTCCTTGTTACTAACGTTCCCCTAGCACTGCTTGTAATGATCCTGGCTTCGGTTGCAGGCCAGAACCGCGCCTAGTCCAGTTGCTTGGAATCTGACTCTTACTTTTACCAAAGCTGCTGGCTCAGATTCAACTCCTAGGACTTGTCAATCTGACACGAGGCATGGCTGGTTGATGGCAGATCGTGCTGTGAACGTTGTGGCTCCGATTTCCATGAAATCATCGACACTTTAAAAATATCATCGCAACTGATTGGCACCCAGTTTGTAGACAACTACGAAAGGCTTTATGAAAGGCTCTTGAACCTACAACTATTGCCCATTTTACAATTAGCAAAATGCCTTTCTATCAAGCCACAAGTTCAGGGTTTACTAACTTAACAGTCGAAATTATTCGTCTTTGGAATAAAAGGCTCTTCGTTCTCCTTTTTACGCAGATCGCCCGTCGACGTAGGGGAGGCGTTGACTTGGGAAGGAGCGGAGTTCTCTGGAATACTACGTCTAGGCGACTAACAGGGTTGCTTCCTCGCTGCCAGGACGGAGCTCACAGAACGCTCTACGCTACCAATGCAATTTGTCCCCTATTTTGTGCCAGACAGAAAACTGAGCTTGTATCCTCAGTGCTTTTCCCATACGCACCTCACTCACCCACTGCGCCCGCTAGCTGCCGCCTCATAAGCAATCCCAAACCTGCTGAACCGCCGCTTACCTCTCCCGGGAAAACACCGTCCATTGGTTCACCACACAGATACGAGCGCCTTCAATCAAGGCCTTCATTTTTCATTGACTGCCTTTTATCTAACGACTGAACTTATAGACCAGGAAGAGATTTATTTGCCAAGAGATGCTCTACTCTATATCAGATACACACTCGTGAAGAGATGCGCACTTCTCGAAAAGTCCAGTCAAAATGTGTGAAAACACTTTGGTCTGGGTTTTTTCAACTTCTTACAACCTAATGCTTCGGAGTTTTGGGCTATTTAAGTCCCATCACGATCCTGGCCCTCAGGTGGTGGGCGACAATAAGATCTGACTGTTAGCAGGAAATTATAAAAGTCGACTGGTTAAGTGGTAGGACAACGTCAGCACTTGGAATAATTGCCCGAAACGAGATTTTTCCGCGCCAGTCCACCGGATTACGCGTCCTCAGAAAATTGATCAAACAGGTAATGGAGCCTTTGGAGTGCCCTTTTTACAGGCTTACGGCCTAGAACTTGTGGAGTTATAGCAGGTAAGTGATTTGGATGAGGGGGATACATGTGGGGACTTGTAGGGTTTTCTGTTGATTGTTGTCTGGGCCTCTTAAATAATTCACAGTAACTCAAAGGAAGAAGAGACGTTCACCCGGAGAAGCTTATTGGAGGGCTAATGTTTCGATTAGATATTTCGTCTACCCAGTAACTTCCTCAAGATTTGACTATGCTTGACTCCCCCACCTCAACTACAAAGTAATTTGCGGCCTCTATTCCTAGGCAAGAGACCACTTGACGTATGATGGCGTACCATAAAAGGAAATTTGTTTCTCGGTATTCCTATACGATTTCCTGGGACTGGATGGTGAGGCTTCGATAACTTGATGTGAAAGCTCAGGCCTGACCGAAAGGCTGAACCTTATCCTAACTTTTGTTCAAGTTACCATCACACCTCCGAGTAATCAATAACTGCCTAATTCGTTCATCCACAATTCGAATTTTTCTCAGAAGAAGGCAAACTACGGGTTCCCACTTGGTGGAAAGAGTCTTCACGGTACTTGAACGGACCATTTAACGGAAATAATGCAAAGTTTCAGGCAAACCTTCTAGCCTCTCTGTCGAGAAGTTGACCACCAGTGGGAGCCATGGAGAGCCCTCCGTTTTTTCTCATTGAGAAAAAGATATACCAGAAAATTTTGCAATAAATTCGGAAGCCAGCAATGATATGCGCGCGTCCTTCCGTGACGTTAGTAACCTCTGAATGCGGGACTGGCTTGTTTGGCCACCTAAACAGGGCATGGGAATAGGTACGCCCGCCCAACTAATAAAGGTGGACCTGCGCATAATTTCGGAAGGGGTGAAATATTCTCGTGTCTTAACCCCAACAATAACCCTAATATGAAACTAAACCGGTACCTTAATCTTGACCGTGGCCCTGCCCTAGACCTTAAATTTGCAGTTACCACTGGCTCCTACCTCAACCCTAACCTTAATCCTGACTTACGTTATCGTCAAATTTAAACTTAATCCTTAACTTACCCCTAACCTTAAACCTAACCCTGATTTCACTGGAGGTTGGCTCAAAGCCACCCGTATTGCAGGCGGTTCCAGTTCTCATGTCTTGTTTAGGGGTCACAGCAAGGAAAATTTCCGGTTTCGACTGGAGCGTCAGAGGTTGAGTGCTTGAATGGGAGTTCACTGTTGAGATCCATGAATCGAGTCCATTACGCTGATGGCTGCATTTCCTCCGGTAAAGCGGTCGGTCGAGATTATTGGCTTACTTCATTGTATCGCGTTCCGACTCAATATGATTGACAGACTCAAGAGACGACACCAAGCGCCTGCTACAAGGAGTGAACGTAACACCGGTGACTTACGCATGAGTTAGTTTATAGTGAGGCAGTTTTGCGCAGAATCTATCTCACTCTCTTCTCATTCAGTTTGCTCTGATACCCAGACAATAGTGAGACGACCAGAGGTGAGTACTGACACAGCGACCGACAAGGCCAAACAACCTGTCTACGGGTGCGTCACGCGACACAGTCCTTGGGTCATGCACAGGGCTTTCACGGGAGCGGCTTGGATCGGGCATGAGTCACAGATGCCAAATTTAAAAGGGGCCATTGCAGCCTGACTCACGGTCCTCTGCCCCAGAATACGCCTATGGGACAAAGTTATACCTCCAGCTGACGACCTTTCAACTCCCGACTCACAGCGCGGCTTGACAGACTTGGAAAAATCAGATTTACTGGGGATGAGGGATGTGCTGATTTGCTATGGGAATGAACTCCCCACTATTGGCTTCATTCGACTCAGTATAGAATGCCTGCTCAAGCATGAATAAGAATATGAAGGGCAATATGCCCAAAAATTTGTTCCAGGGTTCAATAATTTTATCGTGCGGAACGGCATATGGTCAGCCAGATTATTATATGACTGCAACCTCTCTGAAAGGCGATCTCACCAATTTCGGCAGCTTAGTTACATGCGCCGGCTCTTACCATGATCAGTGTCTCAGAGTTTGACCGGATTTCCTCCGCATCTCTACGAACTTTTTCAACAGAGAATACGTGAGGAAAATTTTATGGCTAAAATAATGCGTCGCTACAGACATGTGATCATGTGTAAGAAGATTTGTTAACTTTTGTGATAACTTCTGCGAGATGATTGACTGCTAGAGAGTTTCAGCCCCAAAGTAACGTCTGAGACTAAACATCTGGATGTTTTTGATAAGCAAAATGCGTGAAGTTATTCCTGCTGGGTTCAGTGCGAAAATACACGACTCCCCGTCCAGGCGGTCAGAAGTAGCGGTTTAAGGGATGACATGCAGCTAGTTGTGTTTCCGGCATCATCGGTAAGGGATGCGTTATCCATGTTTCGAAAGTGAGCAGTTGTTTTAGTGCCCGTGGTAAGGACTAAGCTATGTGGCTTATTGGCCTGGAGGTGCCAGGCAAAACCGAAGCATTCGTGAGTAAGAAGAAGAGGACTGGTAGGCACTGGAACAGTTTTTTATCTTTTTGAGCGAACTGGCTATCTGGCGGCGTCTATGGGCCGACGCCTACATGCACATCCCTTAGCAGAAACAAAGCATAAGCACCAGCAAGGATGCGGTAAGCTCTGTTAATCATAAAACACGTTTCAGAAGCAGCCGATCGCATTGCTGCGAGACTAGATGTTGGAACTGCACACTGTTCAAAAGCTGTCATGCGCAGCAGGGCCGAGTAAGGTCCAAAGAGTAGTCTGGGCTAGTGTGTCGTATCCCGTGCTTAAACTGTCCTTGTAACTACATAAGCCAGACGGATCACAAATCCGAATAGCGCACCCACGAACTGAACCTGGTTGTGCAACGGGGGAGAAGGTAAATTATCGAAAATGGGTGCTCACACCTTCACAGCTCCAAGATCATTGCCCATGCCCGAAGCAAGAAAAGCCGAGAACCGGTTGAGGCTTGGCCCTCAGACGAGAACTCAGCGAATCCATGTATCGACCCGGTTCCGACATACAGAGCCCTGCGCCGTCATCTTGAAACCTGTTGCATCGGTCCTTGATTGGCTGATATTCCTTATGAATATCCCTTTTTTGTGCTGTCGTTTCTGAGGATGGACTCCTGCCCGTGTTCAAAAAGCCAGAAATATAAGCAAATGATCCCAGTACTCCACAGTCTTTTTCTCCCTTGCTCATACAGACACCTGGAACTCGAACGTTCACCTCCATTTGTGGGAAATCTCCATTTCCATCTTGCAACCAATACAATGCTGTAGACGCAAATGACATGGGACTTTATTATTTCTGGTGTCAACCAGTGCTATTTGGGCCCCTTACACAGATAAGAATGCGGCGGACTTAAGGGAGCTCTATCAACCGACTCGAGTTGAAATCGGAGGTACCACGCGTTGGGCCAGTTTGTCATTGACTGATGACAGCAGACAAGCTAGGAATGGCTGGCCCAGTATTCTGTAGTCTTTTTCGGCATCACATCTGGCCGTGAGATGGACTTGCAGTCGCGATGAAATATGTCCATTTTCATGAGCTCTGGACATTAAGTAACAGGTCGGAGGACCAAACGTATAGTGGCAGGAAAGACTAAGGTGAACTAAGGCTTTGCGGTGATAAAGAGTATCCGGATGTTCCTCCCTTCCGTCAAAATACTTCCTTCGCTCTTGAAAAACCCTCGAAGTCGTGAACAGCAGATAAGCTCAAAAGTCCGATCTGTTTAAGAGCCAGAGACCAGACTGAATTCACTCTAGCCTTCGTCAAACATGCCCCTATGCATTCACAGGCCTCAGGCGAATCGGCGTCCAGCGGTGGATCATACCCGTTTCTTGCCGCGATTACTGGCTGCTAGCCACGCCTCATCCTCCTAATCCCACCCGGATTTACGCGCACACACACGCGCGCGCCTAGAATCGAAATTAATCACCCCGTCTCGGCAGCGCCGTTTATCCGATGGGTATCGTTTGCCAACAGGCACCACCACCAGACCTCCAGGGCGCCAGTTGTGCCCACCCCCCCTCGGGAACTCGTCCTCTGTCCCCGTCAGATCGTGGATAGGTCACCGTTTTTGCTGCAATGCCTACACGTGGACACTTGTCTTTCAGTCCCCGTGCCTTTGGCCCAACAAGGCAGCCGCGCGGGCATTTATCAACATTTAATTATCAAACTGACAAGACGCTGGTGCAGAATACAGTCATATGACGGCTTGTCGTTAAGTCGCAAACCAATTTATATGCAAATTACTAACATTCTTGCCGGAGCCACCCGAGCGCTGCACCCATTGTCCCCAGAAAGTGCCATAGAACCTGTTGCATGTCGCTGTGTTTGTGGGGGGGGGGGAGGGGACGAAGAAGAATCACGAGCTGGTTTGTCGTCGATTGATTCCTTTCAGAATTGCTTTTTGAGGACAAGAACGAGTGGAGGAAACTGGCTGCGATACTAAGTCGAACCAGCCTTTTGCATAGCAGAGACACACACTTGGCATCATAGAGAGGTTTTTATTGTCTTCTACATTAGGCCTGACAATTATTCTTTAGGTGACAAACAATCCTTCGTTAGGCACCATAGCTTCACAAAGAGGAAGGCCCGCTGGATGAAGAGTGCTCACATGTTTATTAACAAAAGAAATCGACTGCGTGTATAATTACACTGATTTTCGCGTGAAATTAAACCATTCTTAAAAGGACTAATCAATACGTACTTCCCACAAAAAATAGAAATCGCACTGAGAGTTCTACAGGCGGAAATAGAGCAGAGGGAGTGCCCGACAAGGAGGAGAGGAGTTTCACGACCATTTCTGGCTCATTAGCTGTGCCGTGACAGTCTCCCCAGCCCGAACGACGACATCCACCGCGTGTCCCATGGAGTGGGCACAGCACTGTTAACTTACATATGAGTTAATTTTTGGCTGGATAGACTTGCGACGCGTCTACTGCACACTGCCCTTCCTCCCGAACTTTGCTGCGATGTCAAGACAATACCAAAGCGACCGGAGGTGGACGTGGGCGCGGCAAATAGCAAAAGCTACACACTCCGTCTGCGCGTATGCACGGCTCAGATCTCGTATTCGCCATAAAGGCCAAGGCCACACCGTCAAGGCCTGACTCCCTGCCCCCAGTCATTCCACAATATTCCGACTGTCGGTTGACCTCCTTTCAAGTCGTGATAGATTCAAACACGTCAAATTTATTATAGCAAGGAGTGGGCTGAAGTGCCCTGGGGGTAAATTTCCTCTGACACGCACCAGTCTTCTGTCCGAGTACGACGACCATCTGGCGATGAGATTGGACGCAGTGGCTGACGCAGGATGAAGTCCTCCAACTAAAGCGTGCCATCATACCTTTCACTTGTACGACAATACTCACAGTGCGTGACCGACATCATAAAATGTTAGCCAAAATTCTGGAATGCGTTTCCGATTAGGAAGGATTACTTAAGTGGTGTTGTTTTACTGATTATTATGCAGTGTAACCCCATAATTTTTCCGACTTGCCAGGATGTCGACTTTTGAATGCACTTCTTTTTGACCTCCTATAGAAACCACACTCTGTAACAAAGATCTACTTAAGTAGAATACATTTTTTCTATTGATTTTTGATAGTTTTATAAATTCGAATGCATTTTATAGAAAACATGCATAAAACTATGCTTTCTTTTGCTCATTTGGTAGGAAATCACATTGTCTTCATATTGCAGGCCTTAAGAAAGTGTATATTTTGGTTTTAAAAAAGTTTCCCAATCCCCGAATAATTTTCAGCCTGATCTGCCATTGCATCGGCGTTTAGTAATTTCAGTCTACAAGGTGCATTCTCTTTGCATAAGGAAAATCATATATTCCTGTATGCCTTTAAGAAGATACCACATAGAATTCATGAAATTTTGTAACGGATTTGGACTGTGTTGTCCATTTCATGAGGAGCATTAGTAAACGAACATATGCGGTCGTTCATGCATGGACATCGTACGGTCTTAAAAATCTCATAATTGGAAACTTTCTTAAAACCTAAATATGCACTTTCTTTAGGCATAAAATATGAAGACAATGTGATTTACTACCAAATGAACAAAATAGCGCGTTTTCTGTGCATGTTCTCTATAAAAAATATTTGAATTTATAGGACCATCGACAATCAATGGGAAAAATGCATGCTACTTAATTAGTCATTTTTTTTACAGAGTGTGGCTTCTGCATGAGGTCTGAAAGAAAACATTCAAAAGCCGACATTCTGGCAAGTCAGAACTGTTATAGGGTTATACTGCATGATATTCAGTATAACAACCCCACTTAAGTAATCCTTCCTAATCGGAAACGCATTCCAGAATTCTGGCTAACATTTCATGAGCTGGGTCACGCACTGTATGGACTCGCGCGGACTCTGAGTAGTCTGTTCACTAGCGTGTGTCGCGATGTAATCTGACTCCCGTTTTGGTCCAGCCCGTTTACAGCGCAACCGGTTGTGGGGGACACTGGCTGTACCGTTAGTAGTCAACCCCACCTTTCAGGCTTAACTTGGTGAATTTTATTGCAAACTGCCATCACACTTTGACCTACCCCACTGTGGAGTTTACTAGCAGTGAACGTAACACAGAATCAACTGAGTGAAGTCTCGAAATGGAAAACTAGGTGCTGACTTATTTAAGCATCGCCAATA
>CACRXP010000970.1:169652-210282 GCA_902702965.1 Spirometra erinaceieuropaei
CGGTTGACCTCCTTTCAAGTCGTGATAGATTCAAACACGTCAAATTTATTATATCAAGGAGTGCGCTGAAGTGCCCTGGGGGTAAATTTCCTCTGACACGCACCAGTCTTCTCTCCGAGTCTGACGACCATCTGGCGATGAGATTGGACGCACTGGCTGACGTGGGGTGAAGTCCGCTAACTAAAGCGTGCCATCATACCTTTCACTTGTACGACGAAACTCACTGTGCGTGACCGATATCATGAAATGTTAGCCAAAATTCTGGAATGCGTTTCCGATTAGGAAGGATTACTTAAGTGGAGTTGTTATACTTATTATCATGCAGTGTAACCCCATAACCTTTCTGACTTGCCAGGATGTCGGCTTTTGAATGCACTTATTTTTTGACCTCCTATAGAAACTACACTCTGTAAAAAGGGTCTACTTAAGTAGAATACATTTTTTCTATTGATTTTCGATAGTTTTTAAATTCGAATGCATTTTATAGAAAACATGCATAAAACTATGCCTTATTTTGCGCATTTGGTAGGAAATCAAATTGTCTTCATATTGCATGTCTGAAGAAAGTGTATATTTTGGTTTTGAAAAAGTTTCCCAATCCCCGGATAATTTTCAGCCTGACCTGCCATTGTATCGACGCTTAGCAATTTCAGTCTACAGGGTGCATTCTCTTTGCATAAGGAAAATCATATATTCCTCTATGCCTTTAAGAAGATGCCACATAGAATTCATGAAATTTTGCGACGGATTCGGACTGTGCTGTCCATTTCATGAGCATTAGTAAACGAACATGAGCGGTCGTGCATGCATGGACATCGCACGGTCTTAAAAATCTCATAATTGGAAACTTTCTTAAAACCTAAATATGCACTTTCTTTAGGCATAAAATATGAAGACAATGTAATTTACTACCAAATGAGCAAAAGAATGCATTTTCTGTGCATGCTCTCTATAAAATATATTTGAATTTATAAGACCATCGAAAATCAATGGGAAAAATGCATGCTACTTAATTAGTCATTTTTTACAGAGTGTGGTTTCTACATGAGGTCGGAAAGAAAAACGTTCAAAAGCCGACATCCTGGCAAGTCAGAACTGTTATAGGGTCATACTGCGTGATAATTAGTATAACAACTCCACTTAAATAATCCTTCCTAATCGGAAACGCATTCCAGAATTCTGGCTAGCATTTCATGAGATCGGTCACGCACTGTATGGACTCGCGCAGACTCTGAGTAGTCTGTTCACTGGCGTGTGTCGCGATGCAATCTGAATCCCGTTTTCGGTCCAGCCCGTTTACAGCGCAACCGGTTGTGGGGGGAGGGGACACTGGCTGTACCGTTATAGTCAACCCCACCACTCAGGCTTAACTTGGTGAATTTTATTGCAACCACACTTTGACCTACCCCACTGTGGAGTTTACTAGCAGTGAACGTAACGCAGAATCAGCTGAGGGAAGTCTCGAAATGGAAAACTAGGTGCTGACTTATTTAAGCATCGCCAATATGCCTTGTCACTTTTCCTCTTCATTTTCTTTATGAAAAATAGAGGGACAGGACCGCTGATCATGACAACACGTTAATGACGGTTGGTGAAGTCACATCTGGGTCAAGTTACCCGGCCGGCCTACTGCAACGTATGGAATCCACCCAAATCACGTACAGCAACCTAACTGCCCAAGCGGGATTAAAATCTCGGCTCCCGGTGGGGCCTCGTAGCTCAGGTGATTAGAGCGTTGGCTGTACTCAAGTCCTGTCCGTGCTGTCGCGGGTTCGAACTCCACAGAAGCCGCCAAGATGTTCACAAATGGGTCAAAATAGCTGATTGAGTTTTCCAAGCACGCGTGATTTTAATTAGGAAAAGAGAGCTCCTCGGATTGCCAGACACTGCATAGAGGAGAATTGTAGACGTTTTATGCGATTTAAAACTTATGATTTTCAAAAGCGTTAAAGCTGTGACAAGAAGGCTTCTTCGGTGTATGGGTAAAGCGAGATTGCTGAGAAGGATAGTGACCCTTCTGTTGGATTACGTCACATATATCTGGTAAATGGCAAGGACCTTTTCCACCCACGTCCTGCTTGTTTACCGGAGGACGTTAGAATGTTGCTGAGGAGTGAGTAGAATGCTCCTCTCGCCAGTCGCAGTCCTAAGAATTACTACTCAAGTAGTCTTTGGGGCATTATTTTGGTCAGTCACGTTAGTTAAGAGGCCTACCACAGGATCCGTCGAGGCATATTCCAACCCTGCCGCACACCCCTGCGGCGGGGCCTGCGTTGAAAGCCAGAAAATGGTTCACATTAATAAGTCCATCTATATGCATGACGTAACCGGATTTCCTCCTCGTTCTAAGTCTGCATCTGATTCACTCGGAATATGATGTCTATGTTCAACTATGTAGGATCTGATGCTTGCTGGAAAGTCTTCTTTGAAGTTATTCGCGCAGGTTTCCGTCAGCTTACTTCCCATTTGAAAACTCGAGTCATCTTCTGCCGCGATACCCAGTATGATGCAATGTTATCAAGAACTAACAGCATTCATTTATTACCCGCTGTACTAGCGGAGATCAGACACTCTGGGAATGTCATTTTTTAATTAGCTGATCAAATTAGTTTCAATGGGAGGCAAAAACGGAGTGCTATAATAGTCATTAGGCGGCGTCCGTAGGATACACGTAGTCAGTTTAGGTAAATACTTGTTTCATATATCTCTTATTGAACATGCATAGACCGACCTGTCTGAATCCTTGTCACTGTGTACATCGCTCATGGACGTGCAAAGTTTCAAAGGAAAAATTCTCCCTTGCTGATTAGTCTCTGAAATGTTTATGGACTCACACTTTGGCCGTGACTTCTTCTATTTCCACTGACCTTGGAGTCAGCAGGATGTGATTCAGGATTTTTAACTTGAACATAACTTCAGTAGATGTGACATGAATCACACGGAGGGCAGCTGTTGAGATCATTAGTTGACCGTTAGCATCCTGACGCCTTTCCGTTCTAACCTTTAATTGAATAAATAAAAAATGACACTTTTCTCCCCGATTATGAACAAACTATTGCGTCAGTCTTCAGCCTCGGACCATTGCCTCACCTTGGTGTACCTTTTCTCGTGTGGCGCTTAGGCGATCTTAAGATCGTTGCATTACACCTGCATTATGGCAAAGACAGAAAGTTGAGAATTCGTAGTGAGGATAAATTGCAAATTCCCCAGATTTTGGTCGCCAATTTTGTTGCCCCTTTTGGAGTCAGAACCTTCAGGCTCGGTTGCAATCATAGCTCTGGCTCGGAGCATAAAAAAGCCACCTCCGATAAAAATACTGGTCATCCAGTTAATGGCAGCTGCACTCGTATTCGCAAGTCTGCGTTTTGGCGAAAATTTTGGAGTGGTTAGACTGCCCCTAACATCCAGCTCAGTCAGTCTTGTTAATGCCAATGTAGTGGCTTGTAAATTGGATGATCAATCGAATTCTGTCGATGGCCGAAGAATTCGCCTATTACCATAGGTATACCTGCTTTTGTAAGCCGGTCTTCTGTGTTTTAGCCCAAAAATTTCATTATCTCTTTTCATAAAAACACAGAATTTAGTCAAGAGTGATACTTGAGCGCCAAATGCCGTTAGCATCTATTATTATTGTGGAGACCCCACTACAGTAGTTTTGGAAAGCAGGGTGGTCCCTTCCAATTTCGTTAGCTTTTAGTGGGAATAACGCCTACTGTATAACACCGAGTAGGCGTAGAATTCAACCAAACTCTGAACACGATGTCACGATTTTATCTTTCCCATACTCAACCTGTCGGTTGAAAGTGAACCAAAGCCAACTTGGTGACGGCATCTCAGGCGGGAAAATATTTGGTGCTAACTCTCCCCCCGTTTTGGCAGGGCACGGGAATATGCGCCACGTAGTATTACAGGCGGCCTTGCGCTAAATTCGAGGGGGGTGTTAGGCATTGGGTTAGTGTTATGGTTAGGGCTAACGCTGGTATTAGAGTTAGGGTGAAGAGGGTTAGGGTTATGGTTAGAGTTGCGAAGGTTTGTGCTGGGGTTATGGTTATAGTGGGGGAATAAGGCCAATTGTAGTATGGAGAATGCATATTCTCGTGTCCATCTCTCATTTCCTTAAACAGTACACAAAAACTACAAGAACTGACAATAGCACTTAGTGCCCGTAGTGGCGGGCTGGCAGATGGACATGAAAAGATCAAGAATCAATATTACTGTCAGTTACAGTTAAAAAGGATCAAGGTTGCAGTGGATTACAAAAATCGATTTAAATCCTTCAGAGCCTCGTGAAGTTCGAAGGTTACTGCATAATGGTAGCTTAGCTACCCACGTTCAATACTAGCAGAAAATCAGTAACAGCTTACAAATACAAAAGTTTTACTGCGAGGCGGATAAGTACTGCCGACTGTCCCTATTAATATTGCTATGCTATAACCCTGAGCTGCTGCTGTTACCAATAACTTTTTTTAGTGATCCGTAAAATGAGGAGGCTGTCGTACAAGACAGGGACTTTGCTAAATCATCATGACAGTCAAATTTACCTCAGAGACGGGGAAATTGCATTATCTAGACATCTAAGAATGAATGTCTTCAAAAATTCTAATCATGAAAGGACATTTACCAACCGACGGTGATAGGTCAGCTGACTCAATCAAACGGCAGACATTCGCCATGACAAATCAGTCTGGAAAGTAACTGAGAGTGAATTGTGAAATATTAACTGTTTGGACCGTCCTTGCAGTAGCAGTTCTCTGAGTGTTTAGATCCGTTATTTTCTAGAAAACATCAGTTCGTCTTTTGTTGTTTATATATGTAGAGCCTTTGCATGGGCCTGTTAGGTCACATGCGCACTTGCGAAAACCGGTGGTAGGCAACTACTGGCTATACTACACCATCACACCTCCACCCGCCAGCACCTGCCCTGTCCAACAACATCATCAATCGCCGCACAACGCAAGGCTCTCAGCTGCCACCTCTCGCGTGAGTGAAGAATTGTGCTTCTCGACTCCGTCTCCATGAGGCTACTCTGCTGTATATGCGATCCGAGTACGAAAAAATCACGGGACGCCAAGCGGTGTGGCTTGAAAGGCTGCTGACTGACGCCTCAACCCAGTCCACACAGTCTGCCCAGTTGTGTGTGTCTGTGTGGAGTTACGGACTGGTGGGCTGAGAGCCAGGCTGCAACGACTCCTTCCTAACTTGACGATTGGCGATCTCAAGCATGTGAGGAGTGTGTGTATATGGGTAGTGCCTCTCAGTTGATGACCGACTGGTTACCCAGCCTTGATGGGTGATTTCACAGGCTAAGCGCAGGGCTGCGTGTCGCTCTTCTGAGCCTTAAGGATTGTATGCATCCGGTAAGCCATAACTCAGCAAATCATGACTCTCGTGGCCTGATGTGCGCTGGCAGTTTTCTGGCACATGGTTCCCTGCTGGTGGATGCGTTTGCGCCCCCGATGAGCGTACTGGACGGGTTGGTGGTTACCCAGTGACTTGTGTCAACCTTCCCTTTCTGACTGATTTTTGTGGCCAGTTAAAATCCTGTTCCTGTGCTTCTTGTGGACCAGGGGGTGTGGTGGTATGCCTAAGTGCGAGTTCGGCCGTGCCAGCCACGCGCTCTCTCTTCCCCCTTCGGTCTTCTCGCCTATGCCTTGACACCGGTTCAAGTGAGTGGGGATGAGAGAGTGCAGTGGATGCCGCGCAAGTCTGCTATCACTATAAACTAATTCACGCGCAAGTCACAGTGCCTGCTCTCACCTTGCTGTGGAGCACACGGTAGACCTGTTCGGCAACAACGGTCGAACTGTCATATTTGTATATCGATAAAATATTTGTCCGAGACTTTTGACTCGATTTTAAGTGATAACCTAGGTTAGATATTTCACGGTTTAATGCTTTGCAATATGACAACGAGGTCTCAGAGGCATAACGACTAAAATATTGACCCCGCACGGCTCGTGCTACAGGTCGCCTCGCGTCAAATTCCAGAGGTCTCCTATGACCGTGTCCTAACTGTGGCCACATCCTCTAGCACTAACATTAGCCCCAAAAAACATAACCCTAATTCCAATCCTCCTAACCTTGGCGCCAACACCAGCCTTATCACTAATACTAACCTAGAAGGCCACATGCAATACAGCGGCGGGATTATATCCCCGTATCCGACCGAAGACCCCTGAATAATGAACGATAACATGCTACCTGTGTTCAACACCGAGACAATTTGTCCGTCAGCTTTTATTTGCAGGCCAAATAAGTCTCCTGTAGTTAAACGAGTGTGAAGTTTAATTGTACGATTGACAAGGCTTGCACTGTGGGATGTTACCCCGTTTTTTATTTGACTTAACTACAAAAATTCGTTTTCAACACTTACCCGGAAATTTAAGGTTAGCCACTTATGACAGCAACCGGAGAATACTACAGACAACTCGCACACCTCTTCGAGATTTCAGCTTTGAAGTGGGAGAGGAGAAAGAGAGGAGGCCGGGTGCTCTGAAGAGCCGACCGATTCTCACGCTGGTCCAGGCTGTTTGATGTAGACCCGGTTACCAGCCGCCACCACCATCGCCGCAACAGTCCTGACAATTTGGTACCGATTTTGGAGACGAAACTGCCCCCCCCCCTCTGAAACTACCTTAGCTCCACTCCCTCCTCGCCGGTTGATGTTGTTGCTTGCTATTGCATCGGAGGCTAGAGCGGCTGCGGTGACGTTTCCCATACTCCTTGGACTTTGTGGTTGTCAGTCAGGTCTCGTGGGCACGTGCAACCTGTTCCCCCTGATACTCACACTGATGTCCCCTCCCCAACCTGAGGCATTTGCACATGTTACCTGCTTTTCCTTTTCTTCCCACAACTTTGTCATTTTTCAGTAAGAACGTTTGGAAAACAGCAAAAAACGTCGTGCCCTAATGCCGCCATTCACACAGTTGTTTTAGTCTCGTCACCACTTAGTTCCTACACGCTGGTTGCGGTCAAGTTAATTTAAGCATAAACTAAGTAATACGCTCATCATCTTCCTGACACCGTGTTAGACTGCTTGGACAAAAAGAAAGATTGCCATTAATTATTTATTGTTTGATTCTAGGGACTGTTTTACCTCTAAGTGCTCCCTGTGGTGATTACGCGTCCGTTGATGAAATGCATATACTTCATCTTTCGCGAAACCTTCCAGTCTTTCTTAATTTCTGTGGAAAAAAGCATTAGGAAGAAAAAAAGCATTCTACAAAAGCTTCCATCGAGTAATAAGGGCCATTTGACCTTTAAAGCTAGGGTTTGTTCATTCAACCGCAATCCTGGATCGTATTGCAGACGCAGAAGAAAAAAATGTGAAAAAGACACTTCTTGGCCAATACTGTTATTCGTTCGCACAGAACAGGTTACAACAGAAAGGCGGCCATCCATAAGAAGACCCATGAGTAAACTATTTGGTTTCACGTCCTGCACAATGATGCGTTCGAGTATTTTTTGACCGAAAAAAATGAAAACTTTATCACTCGTCCCGATCGGACTAATTCTAACGTTAAGTTGGACCATTGAAGTCCTAAAATAGCAATAGCAGCGGTGTCCTTGATGTTTTAAAAGCATGTTTTCATCTTTTGTGGAGGGTATTTTGCTTACGAATGGGTGCTGTTTCTTAGCTAGAATTGTAGATGACCGAGTGCTTGGTGTTTAGCCCCTCTCATCTGGCGTGATAGGGCCATGAGGTAGTGGCGGCATCCCAGAAAGACTTACAGCCTGGAGGAAAGTAGTATCCAATCTAAAAGCCCCCACGTTTTCGAATTCTCTCACACCCGACGCACAACATCACTCCTTCTGTCAAAAGACCGCAACTTGAAAAAGGCTTTCCCTTTGACGTCTTCGTTGTGTCGCCAGCCTTTAGGGCTTAGCGAAATTTAGAAGAGTGGTTACGTCGGCTGAGCTAGTCAAAAAACGCTACTCTTCGTTTCTACTTATCTGACGCTGATGCTGCTTTTAAACGGACGTTCATTTCAGTCCTGCATTATGACACCACCTTCCCTTCGGACATCTCTTCTGGCCGGATGGAAGTGATCTCCCACCCTAGTCATGTACCAGAGGGAAATTTACCAAGGCTTGCCCACGACGGGCTGTGTAGGCGCCTTCAAGGCGAATGGAAACAGGACAGCTGACCATTATTTCCGGCTCACCGTGGACTGCCGTGATGGCAAAAACTGGAGCGTGCAGCATTCACAAGGAGCTAGTGCCACCGTTTTCATGGTTTGGAAAACGGGTCGAGTCGCGTGAAGAAGTGAGACGACACAGGGTATTCTGGGGGAAAATTCGTGAACTCAATATTCGCAAAGTGTATTTTGGAACAAGTGTATCTAAGATGGAACAAGGGACACATTGCTTTAGTTGGTGGCAGAAAAATAAATCCGTGCTTACAATACTATGTTGTGAATAGGTAAAAGTAGTACTGTGTGCTTTTTTCTTACAAAAGCTTTGCTTTTATGATAAACAAAGCCTGACTGTTTATCCAAGTGAGGGGAAGAGGGGAGAAGGGAACTGACCGTGAACGAAATATCATTATAAGGGTTAAAAATGGCTTTGTTTTCAAAAGATAGGAAATTAAGTGCTGCAAGCAATTTTCCAGTCCCTTGCTAGCTACCCATGAACGGGTTCATTTTGCTGCTTACTCGATTATTGATGTACCTATTTAAACCAGTTTGGCAGACCAGGGCATCGGATGTTGATGAAGCTAGTGTTTCGTGCTTACTCATGAAACCAGCAGGGGCAAAAGCAGATCAGCGTTCATGGCTAGATGTCAAACTGCTGCCTATAAGCTCCCACCGTACACAGTCCTCGTTAGAACTGAAAACCGACTAGGAAGGCGAGTCATTTAACAGAGGTTAACTGGGTCAGGTTAACCGAACAAATGACTAGGTTACATTTTTCACAACTAAGTCAGTTATCGTCCACCCAAACGGCAGGAAGCACATAATCACTTTCGTGTTCGAATCTGAAAATGCAAGCTAGTGACATCAGGAATGAGACAGTGGAGCACTTCCGGTAGATAGGAACAATAATTTGTAAAAACGTAGAATCTGTCAAAGTTGACGGCACACTTTTGGAATAAGCAACAGATAGCTAAATCCATAAATTGAGGCACTCGAGGGGGTAATTCAACTGCATGTTATGATATGTAAGAAGATTACTAAAGCCAGAAAGTCTGTTTCGGCAAATTGTGCAAACTAATGAAAATCATGTCTTTGAAGGTTAGTTTTGTATGCCGATGAACTTTTATGGAAGAG
This sequence comes from Spirometra erinaceieuropaei, assembly GCA_902702965.1. Classification (NCBI taxonomy): domain Eukaryota; kingdom Metazoa; phylum Platyhelminthes; class Cestoda; order Diphyllobothriidea; family Diphyllobothriidae; genus Spirometra; species Spirometra erinaceieuropaei. Next base: position 178,922 of record CACRXP010000970.1, read on the forward strand.
CTCGCTAGTTCTTGGCAATGAAGGGGAGTAAACAGTTAAGCTGGCCACAGGGAGACGCATTATTGGGATGAGGAGTTATCGGTCTCAGCAGATCCAGCGAGGCCAAATGGAAATGTCGAAGCTTTTTCTAAAAAAGCGTTTTAGACATAAAAATTGCTTACGTACAAGCCGCGGAACATTTGCCTTTAAAGTGCATCTAGAAGATAAATCAAAACCCACTGTCACTCTGCATCCATACACCCAGTGGATAAAAGAACAGATAAAAGTACCCGCAGGATTCTGCGACGTTTCTGTGCTACGGTAGACAAGAGGAGCTGTCTATAGAACCTTTGGTCCGAAAGTGACACTTAGTACACCCGGAAATAAGCTTCAGTCAATGTAGATAATTGTGATTGTAGTGGTATCCCCACGTGAAGTATCAACCAAAATGACACAGTGATCTCAAAGGGGCCGGACAGAATTTTATTTGATAAAAATATCACCACATGTATACATTCACAGGGAATAGCTGCCAAAATTTAATTAGCATCCTGTTAAAAGTGTTCTAGAACGTCTTTCGTGAACTTATGAAAACGACAAAGGCCTTAGTGAACTGCCATCTTCTCACTCTTAAATGACTGTTAAACTTAGGTTTAGTTCCATATAGTGATATATAAAAAATACAATACATGAAAAAGTGTATTTGAATTTCTAAAAGTTTACCTTTAGAACAAACGACACAGGGGAATAGGAATTCGTCGTTAGTAATGCAGGTGGTCTTGTACTTAAGTTCATGGGAGGCACCTATTCCCATTTCGTAGCGCTAACCATAACAACAACCCCATCTTAACTCTAGCACTAAACTTAATACTGATCCTCATCTCCCTGGAGTTTGGTGAAAGGCCGCCTGTGTTACAGGCGAGGGGTTTCTATTACCGCGTCCAATCCAAACGACTTCCATCAATCACTCAAACTTTTAAGCAGGGCTCTTCCGCTCATTGAAAAAGTACAACTTCTAGCGGCGTAAATTGTTTTATTACGTTTTGGTAGACATGGTCAGAGTGTGGCTTGCCGAGTGTTTTCATTTTCAAAATACGTTCAGTCTGAATTTGTCTTACATCCTTTTTTCAGTCAAAGACGCTGACACAATTCAGAAAGAGCCGTTCTATGTGGGGTATGCGAATTACGTACTGACTTGCTTCCGAAAAAGTCGATATTACCGAACCACTGATATAGCCTCATTTTAGGACGAAGGACAGCATTCCGATTTGCGTTGGATCTCTATCACAGTGCACGGGGTATCATCACGTGATCCAGTTCATTGAACAGCCAGATCTGGAGTTCAAACGCTGGGTCTGTCCTACCTGCTATTCAAGAATTCATTTAACAGTCCACCTCCTTTCACGCCCGAGCAAATCCAACCATGGTGTTCTTCTGAAAAAAACGATATCAGATTCACTAAACAAAACTAAAAAAAGCCATAAAAAGATATCCCCATCATACCTTTACAGTAGGCAAGGGCTATCTACAAGTGCTCAGCTCGAAACCAGTTAAAACCTAAGGGTGGAGGGCAGTAGCATTTTGCCAAACAACCTGAAAATTAACAAAATTATGGAACCAGATGTCAGAACTGAGAACAAAACGTGTAATAGGGGTGAGGAAGTTGCAGAACATAAACGAAAACAATCGCTTAATTAAGAGTATTCTATACGTTCTCGACCAGACAACGGCTAACATGATAGACTACCAGATGACTCTACGCAGTTTCTAGAACGAACGCATAACGCGTTTGCGTATACGAAGGACAAAATTTAATCCTAACACAACCTTATAACACAACGTCATTTTCGAGCAGACATGCATTTGGGGGAAGTTGTTGCCCATTTGATCACAAATAGTCCACAAGGGCCTAAAATAATCTGACTATTAGCCATATAATACGTATTACACCAAGACTTTCTTCCACCAAGGAAATCCCCATTTCCTAACTCGGCTACCCAGTAACGCATCGCGCATTTTGTGCTACAATTTTGCCTTATCCGATAGCCATAACATCGCTCTCTTGAATACAAATTGCATTAATAAAAATAGGCCCAACTTCAAGTAATCGTTTCCATAGATATTTGTGACATGATTGGTTTAACTGTGAAAGACCAGTTGATTCGTTAAGCGGTATTTACGGGCGTGCAACTGCAGGATCGATAAAACCGACAGGTCAACAGTTGCCCGAAGAACTACCATAAGCCAGAGGTACCTACACATTATCGCTGATTCCCTTCGTGAAAACGCGTGTTTCACTTTAAATAATACCAGGTCTTGTCATATCGTGCTTGTTGGGTGCGTGTACCCTACACAGGACTACATTGTGCGGATTTAGAACATATTTCAGTTTCTAAACGAGAGCTCCAAATTTGTAAATTATTATAAAATAGTGGTCGGTGACTTAAATGGCCCCGATGCTAACTGAATTAATAGCTCTACACCAAATGAACACCGCGAATTCATAAGAAAACCTGCTTTTTAAGTGAACGGACATAGTAAATATACCAACATGAGGTAGAATTATTCTATATATCATAAAAATCAGGGAAAATGGCCAATAAACACCCAACATCCCAGAAAAATCTTTCAAGTCCTACTGTATACTGTTTTAGGCAGTCATTCATCCTGGGAAGATACTATAACCTGCTTAGCTGCAAGGAATTTAGACATAAAAGAAATGAATAAATTTGTGCGACCATCCAAATGAGCGTCACTTTTTTCATTAACGATTTTTATACTGTAGATCACACCTTAGACTACTTAGAACATCCGACCTATTGAAGCTATCAGAAGGGAAACTCAAAAGCTTTAGAGCAAAATTAGAGACCTTAGCTATATCCCAAGGCATAAAAAGTCACTGAGACGCACGAGTTGACCGTAAGGCTAAGATAAAATCGAGTCCGCGTCATTTAAAATGCGAAGAAGATACTACTCTCCACCGTCTGGTGTGCACAGATCAATCGCAGTCGACATCAGGGCAGCAGCATTATGCATAACCTGTTTTTCGAAGCACTATCCATGACAATCCAACCAAATTTGGAGAAATGTCGGCCTACCTGCTTTCATTTTAGGTGAGTTAGGTTCTAGAGAGGAACAATGAATTCGGCTTCAACTATACTTTTCCGGGTAACTTTTAGAATTTTGTCATATATTAGTAAAAATATGGCATATTGTGTCTAAAACTCGAGGTTGTTGAAACTTCTCGGCAGCATGGAAGCCATAGATGAGGACATGAAAACCCTGTCCCAGGCACGTTTGTCAGTGGAAGGTGTTATGATGCGGGTGTCGGTCTCTCTGACAATAGCCTTGAGCAAGAAAAAGATTAAAATAGTCGGTAAATGTTAAAAGAAGACTGACGTCAGGAAATTGCCAACACCCAACGGCATCAGGTCAGGCTGAAGAGGATTCCAGCTCAGATCAGCCGACGAATGAGTAAGGAACCCAGATGTAACGAGTGTATGACCGGGACATCATTAGAGAGACGTCGTGACCCAGTCGTTGATCAAGAATACTGTTTCTATCTAGTTACAACCTCCGGATTCTGTAACCGAAATGATGAAAATGATGTTGACGAGACTGAGGAAAAATATTTTAGCAAGATTTGGTCCTGCAGCCCTATCTGAGCGATACCGTATGGCAAGGTTTCTAAAAAATTCAGTAGATGCTAGTACGCTGACTTTACAAATATCATGTATTCGCATTTTCCTTACCTCTTTAATTCAGCGGGTGACTTTGTCACGGGGATAGGAGTATTCTTATACCAGCCGCAGTTACTTCGGGTATCCGTCCACATGCGCTTCCTTGCGCGTGCTTCAGGCTCAGTTTGTACCCCCTTTATTATCTTAATCCAGCGAATTGTCTAGTAGACTGTCTAATGGGTGTGGAACTCCGTCGGTTCCACCACAGTGGCCATGCGCTACGAATTACCGCGCGGTTCCCTTCGTAGCCTTCTAGTTGTGACTACGCTCCCCATATACTCTTAATCCGGCAAGTGGCTGTGTCGGGGGGGGGGAGTGTGTACACACCACATTCACTCGCTTCCCAGTGCGTACTCCAAGCTCTTCTTGCGCTCTCTTCTTAGTCCAGAGAGTGGCTAAGTTAGGTATTTCAACTAATATTTTTTTAGTAGGCTAACCAATTGGTATCAATCAGGTTTGGCCGCAGAACCAAACCTCGCCAATATGTTAATCTCCTCTACATGGCAAAAAGCCTTTAGCCTTCGATCAAGTCGGTAACAGTTGAAATGGCAGGATAATCACCAAGTTCAGGTTGAAGGATGGCATAGACATTGTCATCAGCATCAGCCAAATCTAACGACCACCAGGGCCGATTATCTTCTGACTTGCCGTCTTAGTTAGTCTCAAAATGTTGCGCATCTTCATTAAAATTATTCCGGATGAGGAAAACGGAGTACCTGAGTCAGCTATTGCAATCTCAAATCTCCTCCATATTTAAAAGCGTTTCCAGGGCCTGTTAGGGGTGAATATTATGGAGACCGGGGACCATCTCTCAAGTGAGGAAACGAAACTACCAGCAAATTCATCGCCCGCAGTCGAGCTGCTGACTGCCAGATTTCGTCGTCTGCGTGGGTTCTTGAGCAATTTTGGGATATAGCGATATAGTCACGTGGCCCAACGTACAGTGAGTGACCGATCTCATGAAATGTTGGCTGCAATTCTGAAATGCATTTTCGACCAAGAAGGATTACTTAGGCGCGGTTTCAAAACTGATAATCTTGCGGCATAATCCTGTACTATTCCAGACTCAGTAGGATGACAGCTTTTGAATACACTGCTTTTCAAACTCCTGTAAAAACAGCACTTGGTAAAAAATGACTACTTTAAAGAATGCATTTTTCCCATTGATTTTAGATGGTCATACAAATTCAAAGATATTTTTTAGAAACCACTAATAAAAGTAGGCTTTCACTCAGTCGTTTGACAGAGCATCACGATATCTTTATATTTTTAATTTGAAGATGGGGTATAGCAAGGTTTTAAAAAGTTTTTAATTATGAGAATTTTTGAGACCGCGCAATATCCATTCATATAGTATCGTCCCTGCCCGTCTACCACTGCTCATACAATGTACAACATAGTCCGCAAAATTTTATGGACTCTATAGGGTTTCTTTTTAAAGGCATAGAAGAATATGTGATTTTCTTCACGCGGAACGCATGCTCCTTGTAGACTGAAATCCTTAAGCGCTAATGCAACTACTGATCAAGCCTCAAATTATTCGGGAATTAGAAAACTTTTTTTAAAGCATAATTATACTCCTTCTGCGAGTATAAAATATAAACATGACGTGATTATCTATCGAATGACTGAAAGAAAGTCGAATTTTGTTAGTGGTTTCTATAAAATATATTTGAATTTGCAAAACCATCGAAAATCATTGGGAAAAATGCATCCTACTTAAGCAATCTACAAGAGTTTGAAAACCAGTGTATTCAAAAGCTGACATCCTGTCGAGTCCGAAATATTATAGGATTATGCCTCAAGATAATCAGTATTACAACCGTGTCTAGGTAATCCTTCCTAATCGAAAACGCATTTCAGAATTTCAGCCAACATTTTATGAGATTGATCACTCAATGTAGCTCAACTCCTGACCTTCTGCACTTGGAATTGAGCTAAAGCTTGCAATTTCTGGCTTTGAGTGTATCTATGCTCCAGGAGCGGAAAAACATATCAGCTTTCCAATTCGGACTTGCGTGTTTCCCAGGTATCGACTGGAACTGAGGTTGAAAGAGGGTACTGAATGAGCTTTCAATTCCCATAATTTCAATGCTTATTAATAGCCAATCGTTCTAAGGCAGCCACTCACCCCTATCCACTTTAGCGGCCAGGTACCGCAAAGTTCAATTCTTAGGTCAAGTGAAGAAGACATGCTTTTTTGTCTTACTGGGGAAGTGCCGCAAAAGCGCTCTTTCCAGATGACAAACCCGATAAAAGTAAATGCAAATGCTGTGTGGCCGCAGTAGGCTTGTGTCGTGCTTCCAGTACACAGATGAAGGGTGATCGTTCTGTGTGAAACGTGATGGAATGTTCATTTGGCTCATTATGCCTACAGAGGCTCCGTCAAATTTTCCTTCATTTTGATCGTTCATCTCCGAATTTGGTCCCTAGTCCTTTTTTCGGATGTGGCTTTAGGGCTTGTAGTGGGAACGTTCAGTCGAGTTATCCTGACGCCCGTAGAGAGGGGTGGATGATGTAACCGGCCAGCTATTAAATTACCCGCTTGTGACCTGTGCCGAAGCCTTTGATCTTTTTACAAATGGGTCCTTCCGTTCCCCCCCCGCCCCCCACACCATCCTCCTTCACCAACATCGGCATGCCACTGATGCAAAATTAACCCCTCACAGTTGAAAGTTGCCGCTCGTGCGCGCTCGTTTGATCTCCCGGCCAGTGGCCAGGTGCACTTTTGACGAGGTGGCGGCGCCACCAGCAAAGGATTAAATCATTAAACCTTGCCCATGGCAGAGACCGTCTTTGTCTACATTGTACGACGTCAGCCAGTACCTGGTGGGTCGACAAGAAGAGACAAAGTCAAACCAGCTGAATACTTACGATAGTGGTTACTGTAGGATTGGGGGTGGGCGAAGGAGGGGGGGGGGGAAGTGGAGAGGACTTATGCGCGTCTGGCTAAAGTGCCTGAGAAGGCGGCAGGAAGAGCCAGAGTTCAGCAAATGCAGGTCCTGCTCACTGGTGCACCTTCTGACCGGACGGGCTAGCTAAGAGAACCATATTTACCACAGAAGACTTTTCCAGAGACTATGCTCGTGTCATTATGAGCCATACTGACAGGCTCGGACAGTTGAACGGCACAAAAGATAGGGAAGAGAGAGAGAGGGTGAGGCCGACATTAGGGAATGCGGACCCATAACAAGTCATCGCATCACTCACAGTAACAAATGTGACGCACTTGCGTCTATCATAACGCACTAGGAGGCATGACTTGGAAGGTTGTCAACTGACGGGGTAACTCAGTCCTCACAGTCAACAACGAGTGCATGTGGGTGGCTGGCTAAAGGACTGAAAGTCAGGCTATATTGCCCCTCCATAATGTGGCCAATATGACAATCTCGCGAACGTGGCCTCTGATAACATCCAGTGCATTGCGCGGGAACCTGGTTGTGTGCGGCACGCAAAAACATGCCGTTTACTTCTGTCCGCCACTGCGCCGGAGCCCGCCTCAAATCGTCCTGGCATTGCCTTGTCGTCGGAGCCTCATGAGTGAGGGAGGAGTGTGAGCGGTAGATGCCGAGTAAGTCTGCCACACTATAAACTAATTCCCACGAAAGTCACCCGTGCTTCGCCCACTCCGTGGAGCACACAGTGAGTATCGTCGCATCCATCGGTCGAACTGTAATGAGTCAAATATTTGGCGGACTCTATTTTAACATGCCAAACACAGTCAAGACAGAACCAATGAATGTATTTACAAGCTGCTCATCGTAGGGCAACTTTATAAGGACAAATGGGTTTTGATTTACATCCACAACCTATTGGCCATAAAATACTCTTCGGAAGTAGTCCATTCTGTCAGACCGACAAAAACTACTGTTGACATATTTAGAACACAAAATTCTCAGAATCACATGGAAAGCAGGCTTTTTAGTTCACTCTGATTGTAAAACGGAGTGCTGGCCCTTTGTTTTGCCTTAGGACTTTAGCCTGAAGCCACCACAGACGGCCAAGTTGCAGCGACCACTCAGTACTCAGTTACAGTGGTCATCTCTTGGTTAAAGGAAGTCATCAGATGGCCATTTTTGCATGCAGACTGAAAAGAATGGCTGCAATGTTTGGGTGGCACTCAGAGTAAAGTTCGAGAACTGCACAAATTTGTGGCACCACTACGAAATTGGCAAGTTAAGGTAAAGCAATTACTGAGCATGTGTGAGCAGGAGCAGCAGCACACGTTGGCATTTTTAGAAATACTTTTAAAAATATCTTCAAGTCATAATTAAAGCTTATTGTCCCACATTAAATAAAAAACGAAAACCGATAGGCCTGAGGCGATGTACAAAGCAAATAAAAGTTCATTTTTTGTGAAATGACGGACCATTGCAGGGGACAGCTAAGTTAAGATCAGACATGTCCTCCAAAATTACCATAACATGTGAAATTAAATTCTCAACTTAAATTCCTTTTGCAATAAATTTCTCGAGTTTTTGAACTAAAAAAGGACTGTGTACACGTGAAGCGTCTTCACATACACTTTTATGGCTGATTGTAAGTTCTGAAGGACTGGAGGATTCTTTTATGCAGAGATCGTTTCACCTCGTTTCCTCATTTTTTTCTTTTCTGACTACCCGAGGCCAAAGCACATTTGACATACTGAGTCATCCGTAGCTGGATTTTCAGAGAGGGAAAGGCTTCATTTTGTGTGCGTAAAACACTCTTAATTGCCTGCTGGAATGGTAAAAAAATTAGAAATCGGTGGAGACCAAAACTGCTGGGACAATATTGCATGCTCTTGTGAAAAATAAGGTCTGCCATCGAAAGGTCTGATAGCTAGAAAATGCAGCAAGTAGAAAAAATGATGATGCTGGTAGATACCCATTCTTCAGCTACAGGGTGGGAAAATTTGTTTTCTTCCTCCTGAAGACAGGATAGTCTCCACGATTTTGCATAGCAAACACTGACAACCGTAGACAATTCTGAAAGGCAAAAAAAGATACCTGAGAAGTGATGAGGGGAGAGAAAACTTGTGAGAACAGTGTTTAGATTATCACAAAAAATCCTATGAACTGCGCACCTCCGAAACAAGCTTAATTTAGCCAGCTCAGAACTTGCAAAGATGTCGCGGTCACTTTCTGAGGAAACTGTCCGCATAAAACCACTGTTAGAAGGTGAGCACACTAAATCTTTCGAGCCTGTTTTGGTTGGTCAGCACAAGGAAGTTTGCAGAGCATGCTGAGAAAAATATTTTTGTCGAAAAACAAACCACAATTGAGGCAGTGGGATAAGGAGGACGATAAAAGCCCACCCAGTAGAACAGCACGTCGGTCAGGGGCCTTTGGGTGTGCCAGGTTCAGGTTAAACAAACTGAGGTGCTGGCCGGAATTAGCGGCCCAGCCAGAAGACTTCAGCGCCGCACACGGCATCAGGCCAAATTAAATTTATTCACCACGAGGAAAACATTTTTTCGCAAAAATTGCAGCATAGGCGCCAAATAGTGTTTGTTCTGAAGCAATTGTTGCGCGTATAAAAAATACTGATTGCTGGCGGCTAGCAAAGGTAAATATTATATCCTGTTTTGTTTGAAGTCGATTATTCCGATGAAATGGTTGCGTGATTTTAGGAATTGAATAGGAAGGGATGCATTTGTTGTCATCACGTTTGTTCATTTTTTCAAACAAAATTTAAGCTCTGCATAAAACAACTGGAGACCTGCCAATAACCAAATGCGGAATGCTGGAAACCTAGCAATTAGGCCCACATTCTTATTATCGACTTTGAGGGCGGCAAAACCTGAACGAACGACTTATGTGCGAGTATTTGACTAGCGCTCATCTTGAAGGTACATTTGACAACTTTCATTGCATGAAAAATTGACTTCTTAAGCCCAGTTTGGTGTGAAACTTACACTTGTATCCTGCTAGGGCGGACAAAATTGAACTCAAATTTTGGCGTATATTTTTGATAGAAGTTTTCTGAATAATGCCCTAAAGACTCCATCCCTAGTTCTTTCGTTGATTCCGAAAGAAGCATTTCCTACTAGGCTGATCATTGTAAGGGTTGATTAAATTTAATTACAAAAGTTAACTTGAGACATTTGTTGTGATATTCCATTTCAGAGTCAAGGGGGAAAATAATCGTTTGCGGGCACAGAAAGACAGCGTTGCAAGTTGTGCGTTGAATTTTGTAGATGGGAAATGATAATAAAGGTAGGAGTTTATAATTCTGAAAAGCAACACAGGTCCGCATATGATTCGCGAAATACGCGCAATAAGTTGACAGAGTCTTTTCTGGATCGGATCGACGCCTTTTCGCCACTCAGACACTTTTGAATGAACAAAAAGAAGTCGTAGTAGCGACCACAAAACATATCTGAATGAGATCGGTTCTGAAGCTTAGAAATGTCCAAGACTGGAGTAAAACAATTTAGAAATCGCAGACCAAATGATTGGGAGAAGAGTTGACGCCATCACTGGGTGAAACAGGGAACTTCTAGGAAAAATATGGTGAAAAGACATTTTCCAGTAAACCTCTGTCAATCATATGTAAGGATGCGTATTGCAAACCTATGGATTAAGTCCCATTGATTTAAGGTATGTTTATGAAAAGTTAGTAGGTCGTTTGTTAGCCACAAGAACAATTTTTTTAAAAATTGGGCATTTATGCGGAGGTTTTATTCTAGAAGAAATCAAATGGGATCAGGATGGTCTAAACGTCTCAGAAAAAATAGACTTTAAGTCAGGAAAAAAGACTTAAAACATTAGAAGTAAGCCTGTCAATGAAATCTACATTTATCTGAAAATTATATTTCAATGGGGATGTTGAGAGCGAACATATATTTCCACTGTTTAATAACTACTGTCCTTTATACCCTCTGCATCTCGTTGACTAGTAAACTTGCAACGATTTTCCCCCATGTTTATATTGATGCTATGTTAGGACCTCTTTGAAGGATTTGAGATTCTTAGCAAGCTGCGTTGTGAAACCACCTGGGGTTGTCCATGCTGCTATCGACTGCTTACCTTAGCTACCAGGTGGCATCTGCCATTATTCCGTAAATATTTTTATACATGTTCATCAACAACTGCCTTTACTTTGAAGAGGCACGGCTGCAACAGATAAAATCGTCCTCGTCCGAACAAAAGGCAGGATATGTGCCTCCTGCCATTTCAAGGACGCATTAAAACTGGATAATTTAATTTTCAAGAGATACGATTGAAGGATACTACTGATTCGCAAACAATTACGCCTTAGTCATTCTGCTGCACTCCAAATAGCCAACAATCCCGAATAGGTGACAAAGGCGGAGAGATCGCCACTTTTGCCTGTCAGAACTGGTGTACACGCTGTGAAACCTTATTCTCATACCCTGACAAAAGCTATTTTTGATAGAAGTGAATAGGCGAGTCCCAGTAAACAGTTCAGAAGACGAAGAAGAGGCGATTAATAAAACAAGAAGTTTATCGGCCTGACGTTTCGGATTCTCACTCGAACCTATGGGTAGTGGGGGCACAAGGCTCACAGTATCCGCAAGACTCGACTGCCATGCTAACGCGTACCTGCAGTGGATGTGCTAACTTATGAAATATTAACTAAAATTCTGAGATGAGTTTTCAATTCGGAAAAATAGCTTAAGTGGGATTGGCATGTTACTTGTCGTGTCGCATAATGCCACAATGTTCCAGCCACTTCAGGATGCCGCCTTCCGAAGGAGATTCTTATCGAACGCCTGCGTAAACTATATCTAATAAAAATGGTCACTTACTTATTAGGAATTTTTCCAATTAATTCTTGATATCCTTAAAGATTCAAATATACTTTACAGAAACCATGCACGAGAATGTTCTTTCTTTTGCTTGTTTAGTAGCAAATTGCGTCATCTTCACCTTCCATACCTGAAACGAAAGTAGCTTTTGCTTTTAAAAAACCTTCTAATTATAACATTTTCCAAGACCTTAAAATTTCCAATCGCACAGCGTCGCTTCAGAACATTAATTAGTGCTGCTTGTAAATGGACAACATGAACCACATCCTTTACAAAATCTTACAACCTCCATATATCTTCTTTATAACAGCCTATAGAAATGAATGATTTTCCTTGCGCAAAAATTATACAGTTTATAATTCGGAAACCGTGAATGCAAGTATATCGGCAGGTCGGGTTCAAAATTATTCGGAAATTGAGGGGGGTTTTTGAAAACCGAAAGACTCTTTCTTCAGACATCAAACTTAAAGGGGACGTAGTTTGCTACCAAATGTGTAAAAAGAAATATTATTGCTTATGTTTTCTATAACATATATTCGAATTTACAAGAGTTTCAATAATAAACGGGGTTAATTTATGGTATCTTAGTAGTTAATTTTTGCGAAATATATTTATTCAAGCAGCCGATACGAAGCCCGTTCAAAGTCGGCCTCCTGACAGGACTGGGATATTTTTTCGTTATGTGCCAGGACAATTAATAGGGCAACCTTACTAAAGTAGACTTTTCGAACTGAAAATCACTTCCGAATTTTAGTTGAGATTCCATGAGATAGAATATCTATAATATCTAATTAACTGCACCAGCCCTCATCACTGAAGGGGAGGGTGTATCTAGTGCGATGATTGCTTATTAGTCAGCACTGGAGTCGTTAATGGTCATGATTTTAACACCATTGTCTATACTTTGATTGACGATTACTCGGCCATTGGGCTCGCTGTAAGTGGCACTGTTGACCGTCCGCCAGTTCCTCTCGTGACGATTAAGTTTCTGTCACATACATCTGCTTTTGACTTGACGAGTTGTGGGCGCCACACCTTTCTCCTCATCTTTTACTCTTCGCCTGACATTCCTCTTGCTTCACGAAAGATGTGTGATTCGCATGGCGGTGTCTCTCCCGATTCTAGCGAGTTGCCTTACCAGGCCTTCCTAGTTTATTTGCCATATTTTATCTTCACCAGAATATTGTTTCCAGTAGACAAAAGCGACAGTTTTAATATTACATGCGGTTATATGTTTGTCTAGGGGATTTGGTAGGTATCTTTTATGTGCTCCTACTCCCCCACGCAGGACACGGGGGTAGGAACCCCACTATATAGTTGACTTTGGGTTAAATTCTGGAGAAATTTGAGTCAGGGTTAAGGGTAAGGTTACGGTTACCGATAGTGTCGGACTTAGTGGCAACTCTCTCGGGATATAACACGAGGCCACCTGTGTTATTGGTGGAGCGATCATATCCCGTATCCTGTCGGGCGCAGGAGGGGGCAAATAAGGATACCTGCCAAATATTTTAAAAATAGTGGTGGGTTGTGAGCAAATATTGGAAAATTTCTGACAAGTTGTGCTTGTTGGTCGTGATCTTTTCTGACAGACTTAAAGTCAGTTTATAAAATGTGCAAAAGTTTGCAGTGGTTTCCTTCATCTCGGATCGTTTTGACACAAAAGACTTACCCATCTGTGACCAGATCAAGCAAGCAAGTCTATATTATAAAGTAGCTGTTTTGCAACAAAGCTTTGATTAGGAAAACACAGGGATATGAGCCCCCAGTAGCATAGGTGTTCTCAAGTCACATTGCAGGGATTCCATCTCCGTGTGTCAAGTTCAACCCCAAGCCTTCTAGTCCTAACCCTATCGCTAACCTTAAAACTACCCCTTCCAAGCCAACAACTAACTTTTCATACAAAAGAACTAATTATAGCTCTCCTAAATCAGATCTCAACAATAAATCTAACCCTACCTCTAATTCGTTTGGTATTTAGGGTAAAGTCATCTGTGATATGGGAGTCCGTATTCTCGAGTCAAACCTATATCTTAGTAATAAATTTCAGTTTGTTTCAAGGGACCATTCTGTGATCTCCCCTAATTTTGTTTCATTTAATGTCCAAGGTCTTACGCCACCGGTGTTGGTTTCCTGACTAAACATTTTATTGAGGCTCCCATCAGCCACTCAGCGAAATATGCCATCGTCTTTCATTTTCTAGACGGAGGCCTCTGCATGACCCTCATATGCATGCCTAATAAAGGGCGAAATTTCTATTCAGTGTGGTTCTAGGCTGGAGCCACATTCTAATGATGAAGTGGGATGGTTTTCCTGGACCAAGTCCGTTCCCATGGATTTATACTAATTTGTCATCTAATTTACCTCAGCACCCTAGCAAATAAATCTTTCTTGACAAGAGTCAACGCGTTTATTCGTTTTCAACCCTACATCACTGAGTCATGAGACCTGATTGCTGCCGGTAACTGAAAGTTTACCTGCGCTCGATAACCTTGCATCGCACGTTTCACTGGTTGATAACTAACGCTGAGGATCCATCGCTGTCCAAACGGAGATGGTTTTAGGGCAGCCAACCTCCTCGACAGGAGGCCAGAAAGGATAGATACGAAACACCGTGATCGCGCCGCTGCCCGCTGACTCTAAAAGCTTGGCTTATCCGTAGGCCCTTTTTTCCTATCCTGTGTGCAAGGGATTTGAACAGCTGTTGCTTCCCTTCCTAGTCTACTTTAATTGTGCCTGTCTGGTTTCTTTGAAAGTCCCCAGACAGCCGATTGAACGGTAGGCTTCCTGCAGTACCGAAGAGGCTCGGGCTGTCGACTCCGATAATGCAACAGAGCGCATGATGGTAGGTTCCTTTATAGAAAGCCGCCGGAGTTTTCTAAAATTTGTGTTGCTTATTCTACGGTTTCTCCGCACACCTGTCTGCGTCAAAATCTTTTGAGTATGTACATGTTGCAACTCTCAGTGTGATTCCACTCAACGGAGGGCCTGAATGCTTGAATCATATTGTAGACGAGGGAAAAGCTGTCAACTCACCAACAATTTGGTGGTTACTAACAAAGAATAATTATTAAACCAGCTTTTACGTCATTCCCGTTATCAGTGGAATTCTCCCACATGTATGGAAATAGGTAAGTTCAGCAAGCTTTCCTTGGTGTCTTAGGTGTCTATTAATCTCACCCACGTATTCTGCATTGCAAGCGCAGGTCTAGACAGTCCACACTGCCCGCAGAGCCGATGAACGTCGATAAATAGTGGACGTTTGCGCGATCCTTGAAAGTCAAACAAATGAACCTTGTGCTCCCTTGGTCGGAAATTTTTCTGCGGTCTCTTTGAGCCTAAGTTCCACGGGACTGTGAGTTTTGACACTTTAGTACTTCGAACGTATTTCGGTGGTCATACATTAGCTGGTCCACCTCATAAAATGTCAACCAGAATTCTGAAACGTGGTTTCGGTAAGAAAAGACTATCTGGAGGAACTTGTAATTCCTGCAACATCATTATAAGGTAGTTCAGTTGCGTCCGGATGCTGATTTTTGTACGTGTCAACCTTCGGGCACCTGCAAAGACCACACTCGGTAAAAATGATTACAAAGGTAGTACGAATGTTGGCCACTGCTCTTCTACGCTCTTATAAATTACAATAAATTTTTTATAGAAAAAAACTTATTTAAGTGTTCTTTTTGTACTCGTCTGGTAGAAAGTTACGCGTTCTTCAAATTATATGGCTGAGAAAAGGCTAACTGTTGGACTTAAGAGTTCGCAGTTAGGAGATTCTCAAAGACGACGGCGTGTCCATTCATGCAGCATCGTATATGCACGTTTCTTAGCTCTGCTTATGAAATTTGCAACATGGTCCACATCCATCGTAAAAACTTTATGAGCCCTTTTTGATGCCTCATGAATACCGCGGAGGAATGTAAGATTTTTTACTCAGAAAGTATACAGCATGTAGTTTGGTAACCTTAAGCGCACGGCCAACTGTACCTCAGGTTCAAAATTATTCGGGGACTGAGAACTTTTTTAAAACCGGAAGGCACCCGTTTTTAAAGTACACTATTCGGAGACGAGGAAATTTATTGCCAAACGAGTACAAGAAAGACTGTGTATGTACATGTTTCCTATAAGATATACTACGATTTATGAGAGGGTAGAAAAACAAGGGGTAAAAACGATGCCGCTTAAGTAGTTGTCTCTTATCAGAATGCGCTTTTTCAAGGCGGCCGAAGAGGTGCGGCTGTAAAGGTTGGCATTCTGGTGCGACTGAAATATTTTGGGACAATGCCCCACAGCAGTCAATATTACAGCCCCATCTAAGTGATCCTTTCTGATTGCAAACACATTTCAGAATTCTGTCTAATATTTCATGAGATAGGCCAGACACTGTGTGACCACTGGTTTGACTATCAATAGTAGTGAGAATGCGATTCCCAGGCGGCATATCAAAAGAGGAAGAGGCGTTCACCGGGAGGGGTTTATTGGGGGTCCGAAGTTTCGAGTGGTTGGTTCGTCTACCTATCTTCAGAGAGTGGGAAGTCCTGCACACAGCTCCCCTTATATGGCGCACTTTGCTCAATGCGTGACCCGCCAATGCCGCCTGTGTGGCTGCATCCAACGCGCATGTCACCGTGACCTGAGTCGCCCCTGTCGACTGACGATCCCAATTGTCCCACGCCGTGACTGGGAACTAATTTCAGCACGCCAGCCGCCAAACTGGATGAGATAAAACTCCTCCAAGAACTCTTCAGAGCCAACGGCTATCCGCGGACATTCATTGAACGGAGCCGAATGCAGCCAAAGAAACAGAATAAAGAGCATAGCCAGCCAAATTCGGGGCCGAGCTTTCCGTACATTAAAGGAGTCACCGAAGACGTGGCTAGATCCCTCGCGCCACTCGGAATAGGTGTTGCGCACAGGCCTGATTCAACAATCCGCCAGCAAGTGATGCGGCCGAAAGATCCAATCCCTTAGCAGATGTCGGCCGTTGTCTACCGATTTCAATGCAGCTGCGGAAGGTGCAACTACGTTGGGGACGCCGACCGACGGCTGCAAACGTGAATGTACGAGCGTAAGTTGGCCGTGCGAAGGTTGGACCCAAAGTCGGAGGTAGCAAACCATGCCGCGCAAATGGGACACATCTTCAACTTTGACGCCGTTGAGATTGTGGGCCGGGGTGGTGATCATATGGCAAGGCAAGTGTACGAAGCCTGGATGTCCACCGACTGCTCTGTCAACCGCCACATCAATTTGTCTCCCCCCTATCTGACTTTCCGAACCTTCTTAACGCGGGACAATCGGGGCCGTCAGTCATCTCCGCGGCCGACAGGGGCGATTCAGGTCACGGTGACATGCGCGTTGGATGCAGCCACACAGGCGGCATTGGTGGGTCATGCATTGAACAAAGTGCGCCATATAAGGGGAGCTGTGCGCAGGACTTCCCAGTCTCTGAAGATGAGTAGACGAACCAATTACTTGAAACTTCGGACCTCCAATAAACCCCTCCCGGTTAACGCCCCCTCCTCTTTGGATATACCACCTGGGAATCGCGTTTGCACTAATATTGATGGTTACACTATATATTAAGCAGAAAAGGTATGATGCAATGATGTCTTTCAAGTTCTCTCACTGTCATTGTTACACAAGGCAGAAGACAGTTGCCAAAAGTCAAGAAGAACTGGAATGGCTAGTCCTGGCTTATCAGCCGTCGTCAGTCACCCTTACTCAAATCTAGGTTTGCGACGCCTGAGCTTCGATCACCCGTCCTTTGGTCATCTACTTGGCTTCTGATAGGACGGGTTTACAACGGTTAATAAGTCAGAAATTGCCGTTCTAGTCTCTCTTGTCAAATGTCCTCGGAGCTCTGGATAGAGCCCTGAAAGACAACGGGCCGGGGCCCGATCGGTGGACGTGCTTACAACAACACTGTTGCCCCTTTATCGTGCAGGCTATCCCTTATGTCATGGTTACTGGATGAGTGCCGTCACGATCTAAGTTAATCTGGTGGATATTTTCTGACACATTATTAGTCACTTCGATTGCAAGCGGCGTGGTTACATCCGGTAGCGATCTAAAAGACGAGGGTTTGCTAACACGCTATGGCCTTGTTATTTGTCAGCACTCTCATGGAAGCTTACGCGAAGGATAAACAGTGACATATAATCTGGGCAAAAAATTCCATGACATTTGCATTCTTTCACCTTGTAAAATCAAACTTTTTCACTTGACACATCGCAGAAATGATAAGATTTTGGCGTTAACTCGATCGACTGCAAGGCGCAAGCTCATGCTTTATTGGTTTCAAATGTGAATACTCGGGCTGGGCGCGTCGCCTCATAAACCGGCTGGAACATGAACTGTCGACAAGCTGTTCCACTTATCTGACATGACTCCCCGCTACCGTATACGACCGTAAATTTCCTGCATTGAGTGACATGAACTACAGCCTGACACAGACAAAGAACAAATAATTGGAGAAATAAATGTATTCTACATAAAAGGCTCAAAATTCATGCTAGAAAGAAACCATTCAATATGAGAGTCATTGTTATCTGTGACTTCTTCAACTATCGGTCTGATCCTGGCGAGCGTGTTCCTGATGTACTTCAGTGACATCTTGTTCCACTCTCTAGCTTTGGAGACCTTCAGGGCCCAAATGCTGTCGTGAGGCTTGTTGCCGGCCTTCCACTCGACATATGCAGGAATGCTGTAATCGAGGGGATTTGAGTGTGGTGAGAATGGTGGCCACATGTCCTCGGGTCAGAAATTAGGCATGAAGTATTCCAGCCACTTCTGTGTCTTTCGTGACGTATGTGAGGGCGCACCACCTTGCTGGAAGACCACATTGCCGCCTGAAGTGTAGTTGGAAATTATTCAAGGCTTGACATGCTTCTGAAGAACGTCCAGGTGCACGTCTGTGTCCACATTGACTACGGCTTTTAACACCACAGGGGGCATGACTTTGCCGTTTAAAGCAGTCAGGTCAAAGACCATCGCAGACGCAGGGTGTTTGGTCTGAAAAGTGTACTTAATATTCCCAGGTACCTCGTTGACTTTTAGCGGGCTTATGTAGCGCCCTGTTCGACTGTTGGCCACCGAATCGACCGTGAAGAGTTTTTCGTCGGAACAGAGCACCGTGTTTGGTCACTTCTGAAGGAAGTTTATGACTCTCTTATTTCCTTCCTGTCTCTTCTCTTTCACAACGAGAGGCTTTTTGGTCCTATCCTTTGACTTGGCCTTCAGGTTCGTTTTCACGACATTTCTGACAAAGTGTGCTCAGGCACCTCAAGCTCCAAAGCCATCTACCTCGTGCTCCGGACCGGATTGTAACAAATGCGATTCAGGACAGCCCTTATAAGACGAAGGGTCCGAACCTTTTTGTTTTCCCACTACCAGACTTCCTGTCGATGCGGTCGAACGGTCGATAATGATGTAAACTGTTGACCTGGTCATTTCCAACTTGGCAGCGATATGCGTGGGCGAGAGGCCATGAAGGCTGAGCTTGATAACTGCTTCATTATCTTTTTCATGGCATAATACTTGAAAACGTTTTCCAAGAAATTGTTATTGTTATTGTTACTGTATTCTAAAAAGCATAGATTTCAATACAAATATTTCCAAAAGGTAGCGGCAAAACTATTACAAAATTTACGGTCTCATACGGTAGGGCAAAATCATCTTTCCTGTCGAATGGCTCAAAAGAAGAGCCTACGGACTGTCTCGTGACGGCGAATCATAGAGGAGAGATACCATGAAAACCAAGGTCGGAGCGATGGGCCTCCGCTCCGCACAGACGATCTCAATCGAAAGGTGTGCGTCAGCGTTGGTGGCAGTACAATGATGAGTTTGACGCCGGCCGCCCATCCTAGAAATTGATGAATAATTTGTAGAAGTTGGTCGATAAAAGTGACTTTCAAAGTAGAAATTCCGCAGGAATTCCAGAACCATAACCAGGATAATTTCCCAAACTTGCCTGTGACAATTTTCTGAGGAAGAAAATTTCTGGCCGTATTCCAGCAAGACTGACTTCGCGCAATTCAAAGGACTGACGGTTTGGTGCATCTATTTTAGACACAATCTGTTGACTAAAGCAAAAATGGCAGAGTTGTGTCCAGAAGAAGACTAATCGCACTAGAATACGGTCTATATCAAAACTCATGAAGTCTGGACATATATTTTTAGGTACTCTTCCAAAAAGGGGAGACGGATTAGGTGAATTTTCGATGGGAGAGCTGAATAGAAACGCCCATAATACATGTGGCTTTGTGCCAAATGCCAGGAGGGGTATAAATTCTCGTGTCCCAACTCTAACTCTACTCTGCCTTGTTTACTTTCCGAAAAATTAAAGCAAATCCTTCGAAACAGACCTTTTCAAACTCGATCTAAAATGTCCTTTCTGAAGGATTTGCTCCTAGTTGGCGTCGTAATTTCTTCATAAATTAAACAAGGCGTGAAAATTGGAGTTAATGCATCAGAAAACACACGGAGAACTCTGGGTGACCCACTAGTGAGCCAAAGCCCTCGCAGGTGCGTCAAGCAGCTGTACAAGATCGGCAAAGCCCGCATGTTTGGGCTTTTAGGTATAGTGCCTGTGCTGTCGACAGCAGCGGTCGAAATGTCACTACCAAGAAACCTATTTTTTTCTTCCGAGATTCAAATAACATGCGCTCAGTTAATCTTATTTTTGCATATAGAAATCACCCATAATTCGAGTCATTAGCTCAAAAACTTCTGCATTTTCACATATTCTGTTTTTGATAGTCATTCTTAGCAAACGTTTCTCATGAGGTCATCGAAATTCTCTCAGACGTTGGTGATTTTTTGTACTTATTCCTCGCAGACGGCGTTAGTACTTAAACGAGATGAATGCATATTGCGAATATGGAGTGCTCATGTCAGTAGGATCTCAGATTTACTAAAATTGATAACACAGGCAGAAATTTACTATAATGGTGTCTCAGACGAGACTTATATGGTATAAACCTTCAGAAAACGCATTTGTTGCAGTAAACCGCCGCATCGATGAGCCCTTCTTCGCTCCGCTTACAATCACTCTTCCAGTTTTTCACTTGAAGAATTAAAAACTTTGTGTCCGATTTGGAACTGAATTGAAAATCGATGCTTTCTTTTAGAGACATGACCGACGACCATATGCATGACCACCATAATACATGCCGAAATTCACGGAGTACTAGCCGAAATCCCTAAACATGCAATCATGCTAATTTACTAAGAGGTATAAGATAAACTCGCTGTTTGGGGTCTGCTGAGCTTCCGTCGATTACCCTTTTCAACTGTTAACGACTATCCTATGGGGAATAAGGAACCTCTTATCGCCAAATGGCTTAGGAACACTGAAATTCCAATTTCATACAAAGAGCCCTGCTATTAGCAAATGGGCGATAGGCTTCCCAAGGGGCGCAAATATAGATATTCTTGATCTTGGGATAACATATTCTTCCATTAAAACTGTTCTAGTTGTTAAAAAATTGAACTATTTCGACTATGGAAGAGAATATGCGCATCCCAGGTTCTTGTTTAAAAGAAGGCAAAGGCACGATCACTGAGACAGTAGACTTATTTGCCTGAGCTTTCGAACTCGAACTGGAGTCCATCATCAGAGACTACTTGAGTGCAGCAAATTGTGAACATTTATATCTTGCCTGAGTATATATGTTGCAATTCCATATGTTTAAAACTGCGCCGTCTTAACAAACAGCATAGTAGAGCGGTGTAAATTAACGAGTCTGCCCATTAGTGACAGTTCTACCAGGCTATGAGAAGCCAAGATCTGGTATTCCAGTTGCCTGTATATTACGGCGAAGACTGATAACGACGCTCTGAAATAGTAACCTTGAATCATCGTTAGATGGATGCATTTAATAGGTTTTTGACAGATAAGCATAATTTCTTCGACCAAATTGTAAAAAACTCCGCTGTACCGATGGGATTCGAACCCATTACAGCCCACGGCTCCCTGTGGGAGCTCGCAGTTCAGGTGGTTAGAGCGTCGGCTGTGTTCAAGCCTTGGGATTCCACTAAGGCCACCGATTTTCCACAATCGAGTTGGCTGAATAGATTCAGTCGTCTTCGCTGCCTTACTTTTGGCTTCAATGTGTCAAAACGCTAGAAGAGGTAGCCGTTGACAAGCAAATGACGTAGGCGTAGGGAGGCCTCTCGGTGGTGAAAATGCCGAAAACCTAGTAAGAAAGAATCAAACCAGATTGAAGATACAGTTTTATTCTCCGAATAACGAAACGCTTCTGCGGAACTCTCAGAAAATGGAAACGCATTTTTTACACAAAAAGGTTTCTTTTCACACACACACAGTGCATGCACTGACTAAAACTTAACCACGTACTTCGACAATTTTGCTGCCAGACGATACATTACTGCATGGTTTCAGCCCGACACAGGGTCTCCTAGCGCTTTCAGTGCAGACTCTGATCGTAATTGAGTTTTAAAGTGAACCTTTTAATTGCTGCCTTTCAATTTCTTCAGAATTTAATCGCTAAATTGGAGTGAATTTTTCTGTTGGAAACTTTTGAGCTCAGACTGAATTCGACAGGAATATTTGAGCCGAAGTCCATCAGTCACTGCGGAATAACAGCGTTATATTCATAAACTGTCATCGGGCTCAAATATTCCCATCCATTGAGTGACCGATCTCACTAAATGTTGACCGAAATTCTGAAATGCGTCTACGATTAGGAAGGATTACTTAGGTGGGGTTGTAATATAGATTATCTAGCGGCATAATCCAATAATATTTCGGACTCACCAGGATGTCGGCTTTTGAATGCACTTCTTTTCGATCTCCTGCAGAAACCACACTCGATAAAAAAATGACTACTTATGTAGCATGCATTTTGCGCGTTGCTTTTCTACGGTCATCTAAATCCAGATATATTTTATAGAAAACATGCCCAGAAATGTGCTTTCTTTCACTTATTTTGTAGCAAATCATGTCGGCCTTGCATTTTATGCCTGAGAACAGGGTATATTTAGGTTTTAAAGAAGTTTTCCAACTCCCGGAAAATTTTAAGCCAGATCAGCCGCTGCATTGGTGCTTGGCGATTTCAGTCTGCGAGGCACATGCTCTCCGCCTAAGGAAAACCATTTATTCCTCCATACCATTAAAAGATACAATTTAGAGTTCATCAAATTTTACAGTGAGTGCATACTATGTTATAAGTGCCATGGGGGCAATGGTAAACAGACAGCTGCGATTCTGTATGAATGTATATTGCACGATCTTAAAAATCATATAATTAGAAACTTTTTAAAATCTGAATGTAGCCCGTTTTCAAGCATAAAATGCAAGGCCGACATGATTTGCTACAAAATAAGTGGAAGAAAGCACATTTCTGGGCATGTTTTCTATAAAATATATTTGGATTTAGATGACCGTAGAAAAGCAACGCGCAAAATGCATGCTACATAAGTAGTCATTTTTTATCGAGTGTGGTTTCTGCAGGAGATCGAAAAGAAGTGCATTCAAAAGCCGACATCCCGGGGGGTCCGAAATACTACTGGATTATGCCGCTAGATAATCTATATTACAACCCCACCTAAGTAATCCTTCCTAATCGTAGACGCATTTCAGAATTTCGGTCAACATTTCGTGAGATCGGTCACTCATTGTCCGTATTCAGTCTGAGAGATTATAAGTCTCAAATAGACTGCTTTACTCCAAGTGAGCGATTAATTTCTGAGAAATTTTAAAAGCAACAACTTCAGAACTGGAGTTCCTAGCAAAAGCACACACTGATGAGCCGAACCCTTGCATCTGTGTCATGCAGCGGCAGAATATCGACAAAACACGTGTCTCGGCTTTTAGCTGGTCCCTGTGCTGTTAGTATGGTATGCCGTGATCCAACACATTCTCACTTATATCTAATGGCAGGACAAAACTAGGTGAACTGAAGGTGGGCGTGAATGCAGCGGACAGTAAGACTAAACAGTCTGTCCGCATGTTCCACACGCAATTTAGTCCTAAAACTCCGTACTGACCAGGCCTCGGAGAATAGGGCGTCTGGGATCTCCCATGCAGCACCATACATGTCACAAGACAGAAGGAGCTATTAAGACGGACTAGGCTTGAAGTCCTGCTGGTAAAGGCGCACACCAATGTGCTGTCTTTTCGAAATGGATAAGCGATGAGTAGCTGGAAGCGATGGCAAATGGGCGACCATCCATCAGCCGAAACTCGACCACAATAGGATGGAAAGGCAGCATCGACAGAAAATGCGGATGGCTTTATTCAATCGGGTGACAGCCTTCCGAGTTACGACTTTTTGCATGGCTTGATAGTATCAGACGCACCAGATTCGGTTATATAGTAATCCTTTGCTATATCGCACTTCCACATTCGTGGATTCACTCTATGGCGGAAGAAGGGCATTCCCAGGGACATCAATAACATCCGATAGAAGGTCAAGCAACTTCATGTTGGATTTGCCGATGCCGGGGTTGGTAAAGACGATAATCCACCGACAATAAAAGTGAATGTACTGCCAGCAAGGCCCGGTTTGAAAAATTCAAGAAAAATACAACTCGGCCAGCTCAAACCTATATGAAGAGGTCGTCTCCGCAGACCAAGCTGCGGCTGAGAAAATATTTCGCCGGCACGTTCAGGGCGATCACTGAGGAGGCCGGACATCGGCCTGAGCAAGGGCTTAGCGTGGATACGGCGACTCTTTTGGAAGTAGATGACGTCTCGTACTGTTACCATGACAGAAGAAGAGAAACACCTCGGTTTCAAGCCCATAAAGATCTCATCACGTCAGTCATGCTGGGCAATATTTGGAGCTCTATGATAAAGTGTGAGCCCATTTATAAGTCAAAACTCCCCGGACCCTGAAAGGCAAGAATAATAATCTGCCGCTTGAGCACTGAATGCACACCCCAGGAGTCCAGATTATGAAGCTCCCGACGTCGGTTTGGTTTCATCAGTGTCACGTCCCGAAATGGTTATACCAGTGTGGAGAGGGTTGAAAGAACTTAAAATACACAAAGTAACCAATAAAAGCGTAGGGTTCTTACATCAAAATTTTGAATTTTCGCGGCAGTTTCTGGATCGCAACCTCGGTGATCGAGGAGTGATCACTGTACAGCGGAATGCACTGATGAACAAATTCCTCTAGGGTTGCCCCACTTCTTGCCTCTACCACGCACTGGTAGCCTGTCCGAACCTGTCTGCGGGCCGGTGGATAGAAGTGTAAACGATAGTCCGTCCAACCCGATAAAAATTTCCTGTCTGCTACGGCTGATAAAGTCAGGGTTACAAGATGCAGCTGATCCACCGGTTTCGCCGCATCTCTCAATCATCTCGTTCGTCCTTCGTAGCCTGTGTTTAAGATTAGACTTTATCAACCCGCAGCGTGAAGGCTATTTTCTCAATTGAAATACACTTTAAGTTTTATCCGCTCGAGGGCATGCGGTATGACTTTAATGTTTCAACCAAAAGATGTATCTGACTTAGAGTATGATAAGAATGTATGTATGTACAAACAGAAAAATACAGTATGCAGTGAAAAACACCTTAATTACAGGGGGAAATCTAAATATACTCTGTTTCGTGTTGAGCCGGAGAAATGCAAACATGTCACACAAATTTTTACAGAGAATGATTTTGAAAAATGGCTGTGCTCGATTATTTTGGTAAAATAGTTAGTCGAGGAAAATATGCAAGTGTGGTGGACCCCAGTACTTGTACACATGAATGTATTGAGGTTTTGAATTTGGGAGGAGGAGGAGAAGGAGGAGATGTATTGGAAACGTAGAACTCAGTCACGAAGCTGGCTCGGCATTACCGTCCGGTACCTTTAGGTAATTCCGAAGCCAGTCAATTGGAGAAACGTTGACGCAGCCTGCAACCTGCTGGTCAATTGGGGCTACCGCATAGCCAGTGCCTCCAGACGGTCCGCCCAGGGCCCCCTTCCCCGAATTGTAAACATACTGGTTTGGTCTCTTGTCCAGACTTCCTCGGAGAAAGGGAAAATTCGGTTTGGCAGCGGATTTCGTGAAGAGAGTTGCCGTATGAATTGGCACGTGGCTTCCATAGAAGGTGCCGAGGTTCAATTGAGGAAAGTAGCTTTTGATGCGCTATAAAGACCAAAAACTCAGAGTAATATCTTTTTAAAAGATGAATTGCCAGTCGATTTTAGTCAGCACATCGGGGTTAACAACAGTCTGACAGCTTAGGATAACCTGCAGTAAATGTTATAATCCTGTTGGAAGATGGGGTTTAGATCACAGCTTTACTTTCCCCGAGCATCGCGGTTACAGACCCTTGTCTACATTTGATGACAACAGACGATTCAATTGTTTTATCTTAATAATTTTTTCAAGTCCGCCCACTTTGTATCCTTGGATGTTCTGTGAGATAAAAGCCTACAGGAGTGAAAATTAAGTAAGAAATAATTGAAAGTTTGCAACTAGGCAAAGAATGGACAAAGCATATCATTAAATCGGCTCAACCATCAACGTTGGTCATCTGTGTTTGGCTACTCTGACACAAATTAAAGGACAGTTTGCCTAGTTTCGCAGAAAACTCTTTGAAGACTCTAATAGTTAGAAAATTAACTTAATCGGACACGTTGCCGCAAGTAGCTAACGAGTGAAATTTTGACGCATTAAATCAAAAAGTGACAATAAACGACCGTTTCACACCTCTTCGATCTCCGCGATAGGCAGCTTCGAGAGCGGCAGTAAGTCAATGGCACTCGTGAGGAGTCCATCTATGCCGTAAATATCATATTGTCCGGGCAAGAGGCTGTCGGGTCCGTAGAACGGAGAGAAAGGAGTATTTGTCTGCTTGTTGTCACTTTCCTCGACGGAGTTGCTTGTGTTGGACTGACGAGTGGCACTGAACACCACAAGATTAGGAAATTCTCCTGTGCGTTCCTCCAGTTTGCGGAGTAGAACGCCCGCGAAATTTTGATCGATTACGGCGAAGATGAGAGAGGCCTTGCAGAGACTAATGTCATCGAGAAATTCTACAATACTGTATCTTTCCAGTACTGTTGCCTGCCAGAAAGGGAAAGTGATAGTACTGAAAATTTGTCTGAAGTAAAAACCACATGACAACAAACAAGAAAGATGTATTCACTCCTGGGTATTTTTTTCTGAAAATCGTTCTTACTTTACAAGTTAGATTCAGAATAAATATTTATATTGCGTTTGATTCAGAAGGATCGGAACAATCACCATCTGCTAAAGTCAGAAGGCGTAAAGTGCTATAATGTTGTCAATACCGTTTCTTTTTATCTACTCGTCAAAAAAGGCAAGGGACAACACATAACTGCCATACACGGCCGTTTGCTGAGAGTTCTTTAAATACAGTTTGCTTAAAGCTTTTTATTGCCACGTGGCAATCGTGGATGAGGAGAAAGAGAGCGGCATGAACATGGATTTCCCTCAAGTTTCTGCCGAGCAGAAACAATGACGGCAAATGTAGCTTATTTATCGAAGGCCTACCCAGCCCTGTCGGTCAATGCTTCCAGGAAAAGAACGGAGAGCAAAGACCAGAGACATCTTCCACTTTACCAAGTGCAAACTGTAATATGACGCTGGGCCAATATCGGGGAGTTTAATTTTATCGCGCTTATCATTCCTAGAGTGGTCGTCGTCATCATCAAATATTCAAAATACTGGGATCGGACAGTGTAACCATGACAAATGCAAGCAAGGCGACAAGAAATACGAACTAACCTCCAAGTTGCCTTTGCGGATCTGACTGAAATCTTTGACACAGTCAATTGGTACGGATACTGGAAAATAATGCTAACATCCTGATGTCCGTAATGCCCCTGGCAGACGGATGGACAACGGCACAACGGGATTATTGTGTGCATCTTGGAGAACGTCTTAATCTCGGAGGCACTCGCTCTGACAAACGGGTAATACAGGGCTGTATGCTTGCCCCTACCCTCTTTAACCCCATGTTCTCCATCGCGTTAATGGGTGGCTGTCGCAAGGAGCGGCTGAGAAACAACATCAGTTGTCGAGCTGACTGACAACTGCTCAGCAGCCGATGCATGCAGGTTTCTGTGAGTTTCTAAGGCCGGCGCCCATGACCTCCTGATGACGGATGGCTACGTACTAAATACAGTGATGAGAGACGGCATGCAGCGGAGTTTGAACCTTTTCATCTCTGGCTGTTCATTGTTCGGACGGACGATAAACCAGAAAGAACGGGGATTATGCTTTAATCAACAGAAGTTGACTTGTATAAGGTGTCCTGGATCAACATGCATGCATGATGTTGTATGCGAAATAACGTGAGAACACGTTACACACATGCTGGAATCGAAAAATAGTCACGGTTCTAGTCAGCCTTCTGTGGTGATTGAAAATTTTGCGCTGGATAGCTGGGGAAGACTTCGTTCTGGATGCACACAATAGAAAATATTACGACGGAAGAGTGACTAACAGGGTCACTTACTGAAGACAAGTTTAATTGCAGATATAGACACATTCCAAAGGGGATACAGCTTCCGGTTAAATAGTTACTTGATGTCTTTTCTATCAGAAACCGTCTATTGCTGGCATTTTATTCAATTTCCGTTGCGTCCAGATGTGTTTTTAACTTCGCTGCCTTCGCCCTTTCGAACAGCTATTTTTTCTAGTGTTTATAAGCGCAAAAATACACACGCATGACGGCCAAGGGAGAAAGTGCTCCCCGAATTACCGCGAACGCGTTCAGACTCCAATGTCCCAACCTCTATGACAGGGTCATTTATTCTGAAGGCGTATCAATAAATCAAAGCTACGCGCATAAAACATAAACGCGTCGTCGACAAAAAGACTAAAAGCGCAGCAGCTGTCACCTATCTCCCATCGTTTTCACTGCCTTCGTCCTCGACACCATTCGTGACGAACTGGCTTCACCCAGTAAGACGCGTATGCCTGGTGGCCTACCCGGGCAAGCACATGCCTCATTGCCTGCCTTTATGAATTGGTAATTAATCTGTTCTTAAAGCAAGCAGGCTGTTGACAATCGCCGATCTTTGTGTGCGCATGACCGTGTGTTTGCGTGAATATCAAAAGGCGTGTGCGCTTGTGTTTGGTCCTGGCTGTCGCAAACTGGGCCGTTTTGTGTCTGGCCAAGATCACGTGTGGCTGTTCGTTTCATGCGTACTTGTGTACGTGTGTCGCAGAGCCGGCGTTGCTGGGGGCAGCATGAAATTTCACTAAAACTGTCTACCGCAGCAGGACCCCGAACTAAACAATTTCACTGCTAGGCTGCTGCTGCAGCTGTCGTTGTGTACCTGTTGGCCGCCATCCTCCTTTAAGTTCCAGAGCAGCATGTCGCCGTCAGGCAGGACAAAGTTGTTGAAGTAGAGGAAGAGTGTAGAAACACAGTTTGGAGTGTGGCAGAGGATTCGTAACCGTTCACGAAAACCTTCTTTACTCGGCTTGTCCTCGAGGCGGGGACTGTCCCGGGGACCTTCGTCTAAAATCAGGGGAGAGGAAAAATTTTTGGTATGCATGATTTTCGAAAACTTGTGCATAGATGAACACGCGACTTTTTCGAAATTCACTGACGGGAATGTTACATCCGTTTGCATTTTCTAAGATGAAACATACTGGGGATAAAACCTCTGACCTTCCAGGCCAGTGCTGACAACTTCGAGAGCAATACGGCTTTATCTGTGTGACCTTATTATATAATTCTGAGATTGTCCACAGCGTTCACGCTTAAATGCTACTTTCTTTCAAAGAGTATCTGAGAAGGCGTGTCTTTCAGAACAGGCCTCTTTAATCACGGGAACGCATGAAGTCAGTCTCATGTCTTGTAATAGCCGGTCCAATTTGTCGTACTGACTGGCAGAGGACAAGTGGATGGAGTGAACTTGACGTAGTTTTCATCTTTACTTAACATCAGCCAACACCTTTTGGTTAGGAATTTGTTTGTAACGTCCACTTTCCCATAGGAATAACCGGTTGAAAGCCAAGCATGTCATAAAAGGAGGCAAGATTCGAACAGCAAGCTCTGACCTGTTCTTCGACACCAAGTTAGTGAGATTATGGCAAAGTATAAAGCGCGCGAGGCTTCATTCTGAACTACCTGTTGTCAAAGCCATCGCTTAGTGACAGCGCGTAGTATCTAGTGGAGTGGCGGCTCCTTCAGCAATTAGATCTTCGGCACCAAATTCCTTTGCACCTGAGTATCAATCCACAGCCTGAGCTGAATCTACTCTTCTTTTGCAAGTAAGCTAAGGCGTCGGTGACCGGAACCGCACTAATAAGTGCAGGCACGTTACGAACTGCACAAAATACATTTCTTGTGGACATTTCCTACTTTTGGAAGCTCCTTGGCGGTGGGTTTCCGTTCGCAACTAGCAAGTTGTTCCACTTGAACTCACGGCTCTTCATAGTCCTATTTTAGCCCATCTGTGCGGTAGACTAGAAGGGCTCACAAACGTTTACTAGATATTACTGGGTATTGGGGTCTGCGATGCATAGAATGAAGAAGAAACCAGAAGGCTGAACATCATCTACACGAGTCCATGCCAGAAGGTGTCGTCTGCCTACAGCCCAATAGTGAATAGACAAGATTAGTTATGGAAGCAGACTGTCTCCAGTCTTTGCATGAAAATACTTCTGCCAGGTGCCCACCTGCGTCCGAAAAGACGCCACTTGCGAAAGCGTCCATGAAGAAAGTGGACATATAAGAATTGGTGTAGCCGAGGAAACGGAGTTTCTCCACCAGCTGATTGACGTGCGCCTTGGTTAGAGAGGCATGCCAGCGGTCCGTCCAGCTACTGGCCAGAAGCAGGGCATAGTCACAGCGGGCGTAGGCGGAACAAAGTTGGTCAACATGCGGATCCCGCTGAGGAGGTACGATGGGGTCAAGTGTCTGGACTGGGGGTTGGGGCAGGAAAGATGCAATTGCCTCTCTCTTGCGCATGGGATTCAGCCACTGTGATGGTCGGCTCCAAAGGCCTCCTTCGACGGGTTCCGTTACACTTGAGTAGGAAGTTGGTAATACACGACGTCGATAGAGTCCTAGGAAGTCACCAGGATATAAGAAAGCCTCATCAGTAAACGCATTTTAAGGAGTCTTCTACGACAACTGAACATTCCGGCTGGCCAGTAGGCCTCCAGTCCTTTTGCGGTTGCTCTGGTACACAGGTTACTGGAAGTCTTAAGAACAGAGAATGAAGTCCAAGAAGGCATGTAACAAGTGCCTTATGTGGTAGTAGATGTAAATTTTCTTTAAACTCCCCATCCATCACCGGAGTTAGACCGGACGGTGGCAGTGATTACACACATATGTTAAAGCGATGACTTGATAAGTTATTAGCGAAATAAATTTCAGTGAAGAGACTAAGACAAGCCTTTAAGGTTGGTTCAAACTTTTAACAATTATCCAAGTCAGAGCGAATCCAATTCTTTTGAATGACCGCGAAATACGAATTCTAGGAACGAGTATTTTTGTCTGTCACTTTCGGTCCTATTAAATTAATCTTCCTGCTAGGCTCAAACGCGGGGCAGAACGGTAAGCAAGACTTGTAACTCCATCGGGCGCTTGAGTTATGCATATCTTTGAGCAATTTTAATCAATGTCTATCGGAACTCACGTCTACGACGATTCTGCTGGACTGCGTTGGGGCACGGAGCAAGTCCGAGGGCAACCAGAGGAACACAGCGAAGAATGCTGACGTTGGAGGACTGCGGTGAGCGCAGACTCCTGGTGGTCCTCTCTCGGAGCTGTTTTCTCCTAGAAAACAGTGACCACTGGGACAGACTGGCCGTCATCGAGACGGGCGAGGTTGTGTCTCGAAGGGAGTTCTTCGTTGTCACAATTCGCACGCTGGGAAGGAAGTGAAATTCACAGGTCTGCTGGTCATTGCTTGCATCTTCGTTAGCTTGTAAATCAGACGATG
>CACRXP010000971.1:8155-19700 GCA_902702965.1 Spirometra erinaceieuropaei
TCCTAGGGAAATTCATGGGAGTCGTCGGCTGCGTCTGGCGACCAGTCAAACAACATTCTCGAGCTAGTGGTCTTAGGAAGGCACTGCTTGGCACAGTGTCGAACATCAGACAGCTGCATTAAAAGGTCAGTTCTTTTTGTGTTGTTCTTCGTTTAAAGGAAAATGTTTTCCAGCTTTGTGCAAACTACCTGAATTTTATAGCTGCTCTAGGGGCGGAAAACCCAAAATAGGAACAAAAAGTCCTCCGTGAGTCACTGTTTCACATCATTTGCCCCAAGTCACATTGAACGGTCCCTACCAGTTAACGTAATTATCCGCTGTAAATGAAAGAAACAAAAGTGTTTCGGCCTTTGACAGGATCAAGCAGATGAGCAGGGAACTACGTGAGGAGATCCGTTTTTCCGATGTTTCGCGTGAAGACAAGAAGAAGGAGCCCTCAAATGTGGCGCCTCTCGAGATACAATGACCTACCAAAACTGTCTTTCGCAGATGCAGCCAGATAATACCAGCTAATCGCGTCAGTATCAAAATACCGGCCGGCCGGATCAACACAACTGTTCTTCAGACGCGAAAACATCCTAAGAATGAAGACACAGCTGGCACTTACTCTACTCGACTAGACATCTCGCAGTTTAATAAACTGCTACTCCTAACAGAACATGACAATATCAACTGGTAAAAAAAAGCAAGAAACTGAGGGATTTGTGTTATGCCCTAGGTGCAGTACCCTTTCAAAACTACTTACAGCATATTATAGCCATTCATCGTGCACAGCGTCTATGAAGTGAGCCCTCATAAAGGCGTGCACAGTCTCTAGAATACTCGTCAATTTGTTCTTTCCAGTTCACATCTACCCCTGCGAACGAGCCAGTCGAAACCTGAATTTCCTATTTTTTCAGGAGCACTCGCATTGCTGGCCTACTACTGCTATAAGAAACCATCGGACACAACTTTGTTGCGAAAGAACGATTAACTGGGAGAGTAGCAAACGAGTCTACTATGACTAAATCAAAAAACCCTACTTTAAGTAGACTGTCTTTGTCCAGTACCGATCTCGATCCCGAGTGCCAAACTGCGAATGAGCAAACTACTATCTGCGGCGCGTATATCAATAAAACTGGTTGTCTTGAAGAAATATTGGACAAAAACAAGTTCACACGGATTAGGTTGAGGGTTTATCAGGCTAAACAGCTGCAGTTCCCAAATTCCCGGCTAACATGTCTATACGTCTCGTCAGCCTCTGCGCACAACGATGGGACCAGTTAGTTGACAAATATGAACAGCTGATAAGTGCATGAAATGGACTCGCAAAATTGAAGCCATATCGCGACGCGCAGTCAAACGTGCCCACTGACTGGACACGTGACTGCTCAAGATAGGCCGTCAAACGGGACAGGGATTACCTTCATTGGAAAATCCGTGGAGCCAACGACTATCCATGGGTATTCGTTGAGAGGAGTCCATTGCCAGTAGGGAGAAGGCTGAAGAGCTGAGTTGTTTGAAATCATGACGAAACACTGCATATGTGGAGGGGTTTCTGCGGTCACGGTTGAATAACTTGCACTATTCAAAATGGGACTTGCTTACGGGCCTGACTCGACAACCCACCGGTCAAAGACGTGGTCAAAAGAAGCGATACCTAAACAGGAGTAGTCAACCGCCTACTGCTGACTTCAGTTCAGTTCAGGAGAAGCTGCCCGAGGACTGCAAACGCAAATGCGTGAGCACCAGATGGCCGGGCGATGGTTTGGACAAATGTCGCACGTTGCCAACCATACCAGGCTGTCAGGACACGTTTTCTTCACCGAAGACGTTGAGTCCGTGATTCGAGGCAATGATGACATGTCGAGGCAGACTGGGTGTTTAATGACTGCCCAGTCAACCATTGCGTATTTGACTCAAGAGCCTGCACGACGTCATGAAACATTTGGGAACCAATTATAGTCAAGATTAACAGGAGCGGTGATGACGCAGGTTACGATGAGATTATTGGTCGATACTCCCTCCACGCAGCCGTAGTCTGTACTGGGGGCATACACATCAAACAGCATGCATCATGTAGTTAGGGCTTTATAATTAACTTTGCTTTCCCTGAATATGAGTAGGAGAAATCCCTACTCAAAGTGTCAAACCTCAATTAATCTTCCCTGGTGAGAGCCTTTAATAAATGGGAGTAAATATATGCGATGAGTATTGATTTAAAGGTCCGCCACCTGATCGGATATATCAGTCTGTACAGTAAATATTTTAGAGGTATTGAAGCCCCTCTAGGGAGTCTACAAAGGCCCCTTCCTAATTTGGACTTAAGGACGTCCACTGTTATTACATTTAGGTCGTCCTAACAGTGGGCTGGTTCATGTGGTCTTGGGAGCGGCCCGCGTGTTTGTTCCCCCGTCCACCCCGTCATCGTTGCGTTGTCTTGAAATCAGTATGTGATTCACTGATTTTCTGTACCGTAGACGAATTCATACTCAAGTCACCGCTTCTGCCTCCGCCTCATGAAGCAGGCAATTAACGACGTCGCCTGTGACGGCTGAAAGGTAGTCTATACATGCCATCTTTGATCGTCTCGGCACTACGCATGCACTTCAGACGCTGTGCAGCTAGCGGAGATCGGATTGGATCGTAGCACGCGTTTATCAGGTTGTGCTGAGTCCACGAGAACAGGGGGTGCGGGGACACGTTCAGACAAACAGTAGGTGGGTTAACTCATGAAATGTCAACCAAAATTCTAAAATGCGTTTTCATTTCGAAAAGATTAACTGAGTTAGAGAAACTAATCATCCACCAGCATAATTCTAGAATAAATCAGTTACCTCAGGATGCTGGCTTTTGAACGAATTTCTTTCCGCTAGCATGAAAAGCCATATTCTGCAAAAAATGACTACTTAAATAGCATACATTTTTCCTATTGATTTTCGACGCCATTAAAAATTTAATTACACTTCATGGAAAACGTGCAAAACACAATTCATTCTTTTACTCATTAGGTATAAAATTACATCTTCCGATTTTTTATTCGAAAGAGGTGTATAATTTGGTTTTCAAAACTTTTCCGATTCCCGAATAATTTTCTACCTGACCTGCCGTTACACTCGCATTCAGGGTTTCAAAATTACAAAAAATATATTTTCCGCGTATAGAAAACCATACATTTCTTTACCGTATTAAGTGGACACAATATGGGGTTCATAAAATTCAGCAGTCGATTCGAGCCACGTAGTTAACAATACGAGACACATTGATAAATGCAAAGACATGACGTTTTATGAACGGCAATTTCAAGGTATCAGAAAATCTCATAATTGGAAACTTTGTAAAAACGATCTATACCCTTTCTTCGAGTATATGGTTGAAAGAAGTTGTCATTTTCTACCGAATAAGTAAAACAATGAATTGTGTTATGCATGCTTTCCACGAAATAAGTCGAATTTTTAAGGGCATCGAAAATCAATGGAAAAAATGTATGCTATTTAAGTAGTCATTCTTTGCAGAATATGGCTTTTTATGCTAGCGGAAAGAAATTCGTGCAAAGGCCAGCATCCAGAGGTAACTGAATTGTTATAGAATAATGCTATTTGATGATTAATCTGTTCGAAAGGAAAACGCATTTCGGAATTTCGGTCGACATTTCATGAGTTAGCCCACCTACTGTACGTATTCACGCCGCGTAGGCGCGCCACTTATTGCCATCCGCATGTGGTTAACAAGCACACGCAACCAACGGCTACATGGTAGATGGAAGAGATGGGGTTACGAGCGGCCATAATGGCCAGTTTGGTGCCACTGTCTAAAGACTTGTTGCCTCAAAGTCACTGAGCGTCACGGCGACCCGTTCCAGACGCACTGATTCGAAGCCACTCGACCGACTTCAGCTCGGACACACCTGCGTCTACAGAGTCGCAGCTGCCCATGCGCTCACGTAAACGCACCCCCCCCACCCCACCCCTGCATCCCTAACCCACGCCACTGGGGCACCATACTTCGCCAAATGCAGTACTCACCGATTAGAGACCACTGGAGTTCGGCCCACGGGCCTACGAAAACGACTGCCACCACCGTTCCAGAGACTCTCAGGCGTGACTGGCCGCAGTCAACACAAGCCCTAAATTTCCCAGCGGCGACTGCCGCCCGAGAGAACAACTTGGGTTCCAGATACGATGAACCCTTCATCCTGGTAAATGCTGTCTTCTCCTTACAATCCAGGATTTGATCCGATGGTTGTAGCGCTTGACAAGCAAACACTTATAGGTTAGTCGCTGCAATAGGAATGCGGACGCCGGATAACCCGTCCCAATGACGAAAAAGTCTTCGCCAAAATAAATCTTCTAAGAGGTCAAGTTCCGCAAACTTTCACTTTTGATTATTCATTATCATGCATGTACAGGGTAGAGTGGTAGAAGGCTAAATTGCTCATAAACAGCGAGTATGAGGAAGAAGATTAAAGTCGTATTCTGTCAGTAGTGAAGACGAACATGCGATCATTAAAACAAGAACTTTATTGGCCTGACGTTTGGGATTCTCACTCTCGCAATCACGGCTGGGGTCGTAATTGATGCGACAGTGGTTTGTCAGTCCGCGTCGGAGTCGTAAAATGCCACGATTTCTACATATAGTGATTACTCGGCAAATTGACTCACTGTCACTGCGGTAAGTGTTCGATGTCACGTCCCGCAGGACCTGGTAGTCGAGACCATCGAACAACTCCTACGAGCGAAAAAAACGACGTAACCGTGAATCGCCTCGGACTCGTCCAATTTATCCAAATGATTAAGTCCTATCTCAAGACGTACTTTACGGTCGACGGAACAATCTACGAGCCGGTAAAGGACACGCCAATCGGTTCGCCGATTTCGGGACTCATAGCCGAGGCGGTCCTAAAACGGCTGGAGTCGCTGGTTTTCGGACACCACAGACCGAAATTCTGGACTCGGTATGTAGATGATACCTTCGTCGTTATCGACCGGGATCAACTGCTGGCACTCAAGGAACGTCTAAGTGCGGTCTTTCCGGACATAAAATTTACGATGGGGGATGAACAAAATAACTATCTGGTCTTCCTGGATGTCCTCGTCTGCTGAAAAAATTGTGGGACCCTACAAACCAAAGTGTTCAGGAGAGCGACAACTACGACGCAAATACTGAACTTCAACAGCAAAAACACGATCAAGCACAAACACAGTTTCGTAAGGGCGCTAAACCGGCGAGTTGAGACGTAATAAAGTGAAACAGAAGACAGGGTTGCTGAATTATAATATTTTCGAGAGGTTACTGACAACCAAAGGCAACCCGCACAACTTTGCTGACCAGTGCTCAAGAAAACGACACCAGAGACCAAATCCAACCGGACTCAAATTTTAGGGCGTTTTTCCGTATGTAAAGAACGTCTCAGAAGCCGCCAGTCGTCTTCTAACTCTACTCGGAGTTGGGGTTGCACGCAGGTCGGAAGAAACCATCAGGCGCCAAGTCATGAGGCCAGAAGACCCGTTGCCACGGCAGTAAACACCTGGAGTCGTTTATCGAATCTGGTGCAGTTGCGTACAAAGCAACTACGTCGTAAAAACTGAGAGATTGCTCCGTACGCAATAGCCGAGCACGCAGCAGCAGTGATATGAGGAGACGCTAGCTCCATGTGGAGGCTCATTCGACGGGACACGGCCATATTTTCAAGTTTCAAGAGGCCGAAATCCTTGCAAGGTGCTACAACCACGTGAGCCGCGAGCTGCCCGAGTCATGGTCTTCAGGCCCGCAATCCATCAAACAGCGCCATGACCTTCCGTTACCCTATTCCGTGCTGCGATTTTCACTGGGCAGGGGGCTCAGACACGTTAAAAGCAATTATTCCAGTGACAATGAGTCAAATCGCCAAGCAGTTCTCAAACCAACATGCTACACGGATGAAGAAATCGTGGCAATTAACGAGTCGGACGCAGACCGACAAACCAGCAGTGAATGCGAGAGCTGTTAATCACAGTACACATAAAGTATCATGGCAATCACGGACTACAAATACCGCACTCCTTGTGCCACCATTACCCTTATCCGCGACTGTCTCTGATGATCGGTTCGAGTGAGAATCTGAAATTTCAGGACCATACATTTCTTGCTCCAGTGATCGCATCTTCGTCTGCTGATTGATTCCTGGAACTCGTCTGTTCGCTTCTATCTGTCAGTTTTATCTCTGTTTCGTCGTTGTAAGGCGAGGTGACAGGGATTGGGAAACTAAATACTGTCAATAGAAGCGAAGAGACTAGTCCCAGGAAGTAGTCTTGAAGAAGGAGACACGAACCCCGGGACAAGAGCTTTATTAGCCTGACGTTTCGGATTCTTACTCGAATCCATCATGAGAGACAAAAAAACAGAAACGGGTGGTTGTTGGACAAGCAGCTGCGGTATTTAAAGGATGCAGTAGCCACGCAACCACATACCTATGAACATTCACGGCTCCCCTCTTCATCCGGGATCGTCGCCCTTGGTGTAATCATTGCTTGATGGCCGACATTCGAGTCGATAATTGCTGCAGTTTCATCACGTGCGTTGGATTTTGGCGTGATGATTGCTCAACCTTCTGACGCACCGACCCCGGTGTCGGGAGTGTTCACCTCTGCCCTCCCCTCATGGCTTGTTACTCCCCCTAGGCGAAGTTTTCGCGCGGCGTGTGGAATGGGAAGCTCGTTGCACTTGTTGATGGATTCGGGGCCAGTAAACCATGATTCCAGTAGCTCCCGGCTCACACGGTTGTCATTTATTGCGAGAATGTCGGCCTCATCGAATTTGAATGTGTGGCCGGAACCCGTCGAATAAGCCGCAACTTGAGAGCTGGCGTCATTTCTGCGCACCGCTGCTGCGTGTTCGGCAATTCTCGTTCGGAGCTGTCTTCCGGACGTAGTTGCTTTGTCCGCAACTGCACCAGATCCGATAAATGACTCCAGACGTTTCTAGCCGTGGCAGCGGGTCTTTTGGCCTCATGACTTGGCGCCTAATGGTTGCTTCCGGGCTGTGTGCCACTCCAACCCCAAGTAGTGCGAGAAGGCGGCCGACAGCTTCCGAAACGTTCTTGACATACGAAAGTGCCCGCCAAGGTTTTGTGTCCGTGCGGTTAGGCCTTTCGTCCTTTTTGCGTATTCACCGGTCGACGAAGTTGCGCGGATAGCCATTGGCTTTGAAGACCCGTCGGAGGTATTGTAGTTCGGCAGTATGGTCTTCCGTGTCACTGCAGTGCGTTTCGACACACCGATAGAGCGTTCTTACACAACTGCTCTTGTGGCTGATTGGGTGGTGACTGTTGAAGTACAGTACTTGCATCGTATTTGTCGCTTTTCTGAACACTTTGATTTTTAGTTCACCACAATCTTTGCGCTATACGAGGACATCCAGAAAGGCCAGCTGGTTGTTCTCTTTTTCCTCCATCGTAAATTTAATGTCCGGGAAGACGGCGTTGAGACGTTCTTGGAATGCCAACACCTGATCCCGTTCGATGACGACGAAGGTATCATCCACATACCGGGCAGAGAATTTCGGTCTGTGGTGTTGTAAGACCAGCGACTCTAACCGTTGCAGGACCGCCTCGGCGATGAATCCCGAAATCGGCGAATCCATTGGTGTGCCCTTCACCTGTTCGTAGATTGTCCCGTCAAACGTGAAGTACGTCCTGCGACAGAGCTTCAGGAGTTAAAGGACTTGGGCGTTTCCAAGACGGTTCTCCGTTTCATCGTATTTACTTTGTAGTAGCAGCACAATTGTCTCGGTCGCCAGGTCCTGGGGAATAAAAGTAAAAAGGGATGTCTCTGATGATGGATTCGAGTAGGAATCCGAAACGTCAGTCTAATAAAGCTCTTGTCGCGGCGATCGTATTACCTTCTTCAAGACATACTTACTATGTTTAGCTTTGGACAAGGGAGCAATAAGTCCTGTATAAACCCTTTTGGCATGCAGAAGGCTACTTAACCCAACCTTTTGACTACTGCCCCTGTCGTCGCAAGTATACGCTGATGCAGGGACTTGAAGCCTACCGCCGTCACTTTATAGATTACTTTAAATGCCTAGTTGACGTCCAACAGATGGTTGCTGTCAACCAAGTGTGTCACAATTTCGCAGAAAATGGGCTTTCCATTCATCGACTTATCCAGACAGGGTAGTGTTCTTGCATCCGCTTGAACAGCCAACCACTTGTTTGATCAATGTAACCTGCCCCACGGGAGCAAGTGAAGGGCCGCATGCGCATTAATGAAGTCTGAGAAGCCAGTCTAGTCTAACGTTTAAGGCGAGGAGATGGAGTGTTTGGGAAAACCAGACTTAACGGTGAAGTGCGTGCGTGATAGCAGCGTCCGATATTTGCATGGCCCAGAAATGGCAGCATGAGAAATAAATTCTTCTCAGTCACCGACACGTCCGATTTTCCGGAAAGTTTCTGTGCATATTTACAGACAAGCGTTTTTCGAAAGCTAGTTTACAGCAATGTGTAGGATAAGAGTGAACCCGTTCTCTGTCTTAGCTGCAGTACACATTCTCCTAGATCGGTTGATGACTAAGCAGGATACGTTTCCTTTCTAATTTGGCGACGCAAAACAGGTAGACCTTTGCGCACTAATATGCCCATGTTTTTTAAGAAATATAATTCTATGAATAATTCTATCGGCAGTTATGTGGAGTAGGACGTCCAAATAGGGATGGACATTGCAGCGTTTTAATTTCCTTTAGAAATAAACTACGAAATTGGAATAGATCACTATATTTAAGGTCTTATGTATTAATATTTGGGCCAAAGTCCATCAGCTACAGCGAGTAACCGCGTAATATTCATTAACTGCAGACAGGTAGCTGGTAGTATACTTTAGGGTGAGGTAACTCCATAGTAATAACACAAATACTAACCAAAAGCTCATACATGCGTGTTTCGCCGATATTCTGCCACTGCATGATACAGCTGCGAGGTGTTCGACTCGTGAGTGTGTCTCCCAGCATTCCTTCTGAGAAGTCGAACCCCTCGCAGTCGTGTCATGCAGCGGCAGAATATCGGCTAAACAGGCGTGTATGGGCTTTTGCTAGTACCTGTGCTGGTAGTATGGAATCGCCTTACCCTAAAGGGGAGGCATTTGCCGTTCGATTTTATTTTTGGCAAAATTAAAGCTAACGATAAGTAAACCTATTTCCCATAATCTAGATGGTGTTCAAATCAACTTTTCATCTGCTATCATCAACAAACCGAGCACAGAAATAACGGCTTATTATTACCTTTGCTTCTTCATGAAGACATCACTGTTTCGTCGATCTGGCGGTAAAATCACGATTATAAACATAAATTGCAGGGAAAAAAACAATTCTTTTGTTTAATCGACAGGCATGTCGATTAAGAAATTCTGCCTTTCTATCTTATCGCATGAAATTTTCACATCTTATGTGAGAAGGATATTAGTGTAAAAGATACGCCGCCTAAGAACAACATCGCGTTCCCACTGAGACTTGTAGTTTTTTATAGAATCGGCGAATTAAAACGTATCCCTTAATCTACGTGTTGTTATTTTGTGTCAAATCGGTCTAAGCCTTTCTGCTAGTCACTTTTTCATTGCGTGATAGAGTAAACTGCACATGGCGAATACCGGCCGCATCGAAAAGTCATGCTTTTGAATCTCTGGCAAAACAGATAGTCTTATGGATACAGTGTCTGCAAGTGAAAGCGCTTTTATTTCGTGTTAACTAAACAAGTCTTGGTCATTAATTTTTCAAAGACATTTGTAAGTTGGATTTACGCAGTCCCGAGTTGTTCCTTGTTATGCCTCTCTTCTCAATTTATTGCCATCAGGTGGGATTGATTCAATCTTCGAAACGTAAACACATTAATATACTAAAAGGAGACTAGGAACTCTGTCCGGTATGATAATGATTCGTTCATGGTTTTGACGTAATCCTTGAGTTTCTCCAGATGTTATTTTGTGGGTTGACATATTCTTCATGATTTTGTTCAGGGAATTTATAGCAAATATTCGCGAACGCTGATTTTAAGTAATCCTCTTTCTCCGTTGTTGTGGATAATATGCCATGCATCTGAGTCCATAGGATTTCAAAGTGAACCTCACCCCCTACTCCGTTGTGTCCGCTGGATTGTCAGGATTACGAGTGGTTGAGTTAGGGCAAACAGGTCCAAAACGCTACTATGCCCCAAAATATGTTGCCTGTCTTCTGTTATCATAGCATAACCAACTTCAGCCTGGCAGATGGTTGTCTGTTCGTGACCCATTCAAACTTTGTCGGTTTCGGGAAGTAAAACAATCGGTATGCGCTCACTCCTGACTGCATATGTGCATTCCATGTGCCACCTGTGTTTGCGACTATGTTGTTCATACAGGCCGACGAATAGGGACGCGTATGAACGAATATGTAATAGCCATCCGCCCACATGACCCTTTGTCACTCGTGTTTGCGGACAACCTTGAATGCGATCATCGCTTCAATTGGGAAGGAACTGCAGTTGATGCCACGGCAAAAACCAGACAGGCTCGAGAATTCCTCGAAGCATGGCACTCTAACACGACAAGCATCAATCGCCATGTCGAGCTGGATTTTCAGCACGAAGGTTTGCGTGTCCGGATCACTGACTTGCGCCCACGAACTAACGGCAGTCGATAATCCAGACTGAGGCCATGTAGGGTGTCGATATTTTGCCAATCCCTCCCCAGACACATCTAACCCCAACTGCAATCCCAAACACCTCTACTTTGGCTCACTGACCTCTGTCCACATGCCGGACTGATGATCATCAATTCCGCTGGCCGCAGTCCCATTAAATCGTCATCCCGTTTACATTTCAAGACAGGGAGCTGCAATAGTCTCCCCTCCTCTTCCCGCCTCCTAGCCTACTTATGCGCCCACTATTTTCACACACTAGTTGCTTGCCTGTCAATAGCTCGCCTGTCGCGCCAACCAATTTATATTGACAATTTTGCTCACTTCGGTGTTTGTTTCGTCTGACGACGGGTTGGTGTCACCAGTTCGAAAATCACGGGTAAAACTCGATTTTTTTCCAACGACCCTTCTATTTTTATCACATGCATATACATACACACACATATATACATATATATATATATATATATATATATATATATAGGCGGAATTTTATTACCGACAAAGACATGGGAGACTAGAATGGCCACTTCTGGCTTCATAGCCGTCGTCAGATAGTCATACCCAACCACTAAGTGTGGAACACCTGGGGCTCGAACTCGGTAATAAGATTCTGCCTATGTCATGAGCCGCTGAGCAGCTGCTAAATGGCTCCAAAGAGGGTCCCTAAGACACAAGAGAAAGAGTGAGTTCTGTAGGAACGATAGGTGGACGCCCTCCTACTATATATATATATATATATATATATATATATATTGGAAAACGGGCATCCCAAGAAACTTAATTGAAAATAAGTAAGATTCTTTGGGAAGGGAATAAACTTTAATGAGTAAATTTTCGAGTCTGGATCCCCAGCTCGTCGTCAGACTTTTGGGCAATGTACAAAAGCAGTTAACTATTTAACCGTGTCAAACAAGTGATT
>CACRXP010000971.1:21435-55865 GCA_902702965.1 Spirometra erinaceieuropaei
AGCGAGGACGGACGACAGAGAATGCGGGTAGATTGATACAGCACTGTTTCGGGCTTATTCTGCCTTCATTCAGCCAATCATAACCCTGACCACCAGCAGCTGAGACCAGAAACACAAACATGCGCACAGACGCACCTGGCGCGGTCGGTCCAGCACTGAGGCCTACCAGATGGGTCATAAGCACTTCATCGAACCGAAGTTCATCAGTGCCTCGCCACCCTCCTCGCTGCTATTATGACTTGGCCGACTTCGGCCAGGTAATTGGTTGCCTGTTCGTGACCTTTGCCACACATACGGAGCTTGTTTGCTTTGTGAAGCCAATAGATCGGTGTGCGCCCATTCCTAATTGATAAATACCCGATCTGCAGCGACAGAGAATGACAGGTGGCGAGGCACTGATGAACTTCGGTTCGATAAGGTGCTTATGACCCATCTGGTAGGCCTCAGTGGTGGACCGACTGCGCCAGGTGCGTCTGTGCGCATGTTTGTGTTTCTGGTCGCAGCTGCTGGTGGTCAGGGTTATGATTGGCTGAATGAAGGCAGAATAAGCCCGAAACAGTGCTGTATCAATCTACCCGCATTCTCTGTCGTCCCTCCTCGCTGCTATATATATATATATCGGGTATTTGCATAGATCGAGAGATAATTGCCCTTGTTAATAAGTTTCTGCTCGGTCAAAATGACCCAAGCAGCTGGGGGCCCACCACGTTGTCGCCCCTCGCAATAGCTTTAGTCTTACCAAATTTAAACGTGTGGTCTGGTCACACCGAACGATCCGAAACATGCTATCTGGCACCGTTCTCCACGCTGTGGGCGAGTGTCCAGCCATCAGCTTTCAGCTGAGCTGAGCTCAATGCTAAAACACAGTCAAGAAGGCCGAAGATAGGACAGGACGCAGGAGGCTGGCACGGCTATACCCGCACCTAGGCGTGCGGCCACCCCTTCTGGTTCACAGCAAATACTTGATCGTGATTTTAATCAACAACGAAAGACGGGCCAGAAAGTGAAGATTGACCCAATTCACCAGGCAGCCATGAACACGGCCTGTATACGCAGCGGGAGCTTATGCGCATCCACCGACTTGGAACCGGATGTCAGGGCACTGCCAGCGCACACCAGGCTGCTGGGGCCATGGTCGGCTGAATTATGGCTTGGCGGACACACACA
Source organism: Spirometra erinaceieuropaei (assembly GCA_902702965.1). Taxonomy (NCBI): domain Eukaryota; kingdom Metazoa; phylum Platyhelminthes; class Cestoda; order Diphyllobothriidea; family Diphyllobothriidae; genus Spirometra; species Spirometra erinaceieuropaei. The sequence goes on from CACRXP010000971.1 coordinate 22,603, forward strand.
ATCCTTAATGTCTGAAAGGCTGAAGGGTAGCACTGCATTTAGACTGGGCTATCACTCTACAAAGGCTAGGTTACCAGTCAGTCATCGACTGAGAGGCACTACTCATATACATATACAGCCCACACGTGCTTATGTGTCAGCGGTCAGGTTTAGAAAGAACTGTTGCAGCCTAACTCTCGGCCAATCAGTCCGCCACTCCGTGCACATACAGTACCTGTGCTAACTCATGAAATGCTGTGGTCAAAATTATACTGGAAACTGTAGCGTATTTTTGGTCTTGTTATTTGTGTTTATTTAGTTGAAATAAGGACGAAAAAGCCGTTTGCTGAAGGAACGTTTGATAAGGATCTGTATATTAAATAGAAAACGGGCCGAATTTAGGCAAAATTGGAAGATTCCTAATATTCAAGCAGTTTCCTGCGTTATTAAAGCTTTCGGATCGAAATTCTTTGTTTTAACTTATAAATCTGTTTAAGAGGATTAATAAAACGAAGAAATTTTTCAATAAACTTTCGTAAAAAAGAAAAAATTAAATTTTAGTATCAAGAAAATCAGAGAAATGCAGATAAATTATTCCTTATTGTGTTCAGGAAATAACATGCGATTATTCATCTAAAAATTGCATTTTACAAATCCGTGAAGTTTTATGTTTCAAAATATTGAAATAAAAAAGTTTATCAGTGTGATTGTTTTACCAGACCGAAAATGCGTATCGTAACCGAATATATATTGAGTTCGCGCAACATGCCGCCACTTTTCTCGATCACGCCAAACGATACCTATGTTAAAACAATACTTATCCGAAGTTGACTTCCAGCGTATTAGAAAATTAGCGGCGGAGGGAATCCCGCGTGAGTCGTTAGCTAGTATTTTCAATATTAGTAAGGTCACACTGTGGCGCATTATTAATGATAAAACTGTTCCCAGAAATAATATAGGGGGACCCAAACCGTCCACAAGTAAGCAAGACGACGATTTTATTCTTCGAACATTAAAAAAGTTTCATTGCATGCCCATTGAGACCAATCAACGGTAACATTTGCCGATGTTTTCTATGAACATCATTAGGAAAAGGATGAAGGAATTTGCACTGCAGCGGCGGAAGGCCATGATTACGCCATATTTAAGTAGAAAACTAATTAGAGAACGGCTTTTATTTGCTAAGAATTATATTGATTACAGGTTTTCATTTTGGAACAGCATTTTCTTCTGCGATGAGGTTTTAGTTTTAGACAAGCCTGCGGAATCGCTCCAAACCGTCATATGTGGAAAGAACTTCCCAAGAGAACGCACTAAACCGACGGCAACATTCAAGAACTGTCGGCGGATGGTGATTTGGATGGCGATTAAATTCAGTGAGCGGCCTGTCTGGCGGTCAACATCCGACACCATCAACAGCAAGGTGTTTATTGCAATTGTCAAGGATGCTTTCGGCTACAACAGCATAAGTCGGCGCCGAATGGATGCTGTAATTTTGTACGACAATGCACCTGTCCACCACTCTAACGAGGTACGAATTTGATGCCGCTTGCAAATATAATCTAACATTTTCGACAACAACCACCCTCTCCGCAATTGGTCTCCAAACCATTTTCATCCCAGCCATCAGTCCCGATTTGAATCCTATCGAAAATCTTTTTGCAATAGTCAAAAGAAATTGGTTCAAAGCTAAGAAGACTCTTTCAATGCAGGAAAAATTGGATTTCATACTCAATAATTACATTTTACAATCCACCATAGATAACCTCGTCATGTCTATGTCTCACAGACTTTCTGCCGTTGTTAATTCAAATTGACAATCAACAAAGCACTGATTTTTTGTATCGGTTTCTGTCCTTAATTATTTTTGCCCTTTTATGAGCCCTCCTCATTTATACGCCCCCATACGTAGCCTTTATTAACTTGTTTGTAATATAGGCGTTTCTCAAAAATGTGACTTCTGTCGAACATTATTTATTTTTATTTCAGTAAATAATATTTTCTAAACCAAACTTTGCCTTGTTTCTTTGGCACATCTTTTATTTTCCGCTATCAGAATTTAAGAGCCGTAGTGTTTACCGATTCTGCGTTAAAGTCGTTTACCTGAGTTAATTTATGATATATCATGAGTTAGCACAGCTGCTGTACATAAAACTGGAATGAATGCGTAGAATGAGTTGAGGCGTCAGTCGGTTACCCTCCGAGCCACTGCGCATTTGCACCGCGGTCGTCTCAGACTCGGATCATACATACAGCGGGGGAGCCATATGGAGAAAGGGCTTAAAAGCACACTTTCCACCTAAACAGGAGGTGCCACTTGGGTGCCTGTGTTGTGTGGTGTTAATGTTTGGTACAAGCATTGTTGTAGAAAGATGTGACAATTTGGTATAGTCGACAGTGGTCTACCGCAGGTCTTGCTTGAATGCGCATGCTGCCCGATAAGTCCATGCGGTGAGTGTATGTGCGCAAACAGTGTACACAGAGGAGGCAGATTAGACGAGTGTATGTGGGGGTCCCAGGCACCAGTTCGTCAGGCTCTGTACCATGGATTCACAGATGACCGACCAGGTCGATGTGCTGGGGACCAAATAAGTGTCCAACGGGCCATTTTGGGCCGCGAAAGCACAACAAATGCCATGGATGAACGCCTAGGCGCAAGACCGCGCCTCTGGTTTTAGTGACTCTATCATGACACCAGATCCAGGTGGCTGAAGGAGGATAGGCGATGCGTTAGATGCTATGCAAGTCTACTATCACTACAAACTAATTCCCAAGCATGCCTAGGTCCCTGCGCAAACCTTGCTGCGGGACGCACATAGGACATCGTCCGTAGCGACAGACGAGTTGAAATGTGGACGGCAGGTATTTTCTCAAGGCTGACAGTTACTAACTTACAGTATACTTAACATACGGTAATTATTTTCCAGGCGTTTCGATTGCAGAGACTGCAAATAAAAGGGCAAAAAGACGGTCACATTGATTGAATGACTACACTATATCAATAGCCATTTCTAAAATAATTGTCTTTTCACAATATGGCTCAAGCTATTTTAGGAATATTGTCCGCATGTGCGACATCTACAAATTCTTTAAATAACGCCCTCTTGGTTTGACGTAAATATGATGCTAAATATCTGTTTTATTTTTTAGTGAACAGGAAGAATTCGGAAAGCCGGTATCTTTGTGTAAGGTTCAGCATAACCGTGTACAAGTAACTAAACGTATCGGCAGAAACCGCGCGACAACAACAAGTACACGATAACAGTACTTGCTTTACTGCCCCTTAGCCTGAATTGTTTTTGTTATTCTGTCATATATGAAAACGGTCATAATGTCTGTTATGTATCCGCTCGCGTATTTGTTGAGCATGAAGTCATGCGCTTTTGAGTTGAAGAGTCACTCCAGCTTTTGCGCCAGTTTGTTTTGATGGGAATAAATATGAAACTCAGACCACAGTGGTAGGGGGCGCTCACCGATCGTTCATACGGAATTCACTCGTTCCGTTGTGCCTTATGGACTCTCTCTCGAGCCCAACCAGCAGCCGCACAGCGGCGCATGATATATAGGCAGAATGGTATTACCGACAAATGGCTGGCTGACGACGGCTAATAAGCCAGAAATGGCCATTCCAGTCTCCCTTGTCTTTGTCGGTAATACCACTCAGACCACAGTCGTAAATAAAATGGCTAAAAAACGAAGGCGGAGAGGTTGACTGCTATACAGCAAATTTGTTTTTCACTCGTAACGCTGTTGATCTCATTTTTCTACCAGACAACAAAAAAGATAATCAGTCCCTTCAAAACGTCATGTCTTACTGGCGTCACTGAATGCTGCTCTTATCAAACACGTTCTTTGTGACTTTGCGGTATAGCCTGCTGCTGACTGTTTCGAATATTGATAGCCTAATTATCCCTTCATCGAGTTGGTGGCTGTTTAGACAGTCAGGTGTCAATGCATCCTGTATTCACATTGGAGCGTTTCCCCACATATGACCCCTCCTCCCCCTGGTCGCTGTCGCCGGCGAGTTTAAAAAAATGAGACGTCATCGCAAAAGCGGATAGCGGTTGAAAATGAAGACGGATAATTAACACAACATTTAACGGGGAAAAATATTTCTATCCTCTTTCACCCATAAAGTAGCGTGTTTAGTGCGTTCTGCTGGGAGAAGTCAGATTCTTTTGCACTTTTTTAATTGCCTGCAGAGAGGGCATTAAAAACATTTTTGTGTCAGCTAATTTGAGGCGTGTTTTGCGAGACCACTTCGTGTTTTTTTTGTTGAACGTTTTCTTTCCTCCTGCACGGTTCGATCATCAGTAATCCACGACAGTCAGTTGATGACCTAATTGGCAGCCCATCGGTAGTCGGGTTTATGTTCGTTTAAATTAGAAAACAGGTACAAGTCGTCTCCAGTCCTCATATATATTTCACGTACCGTAATACCCAGTATCAAATATCGCCACTTTTGTTTTCAAGGTCAAAATGCTAGCAAATTCCTAATTGGAATTTATTCCTCGATTATTAAAATGAAAACCAATTTCACGAATGGCTTCGTTTTAATTCGATCGACGTAAAACTTGCTATTTCTATTCTAGAAGACCGGTTTTGCAAAGAGTTCTGGTGATTCATTATGTTCTTTTACAGCGGCTGATGCGCAAGTGCAAAACATTCGACACTGGAAAAAATGTTGGTTACATTAAAAAATAGTCATTTTCCATCCACACGTTCTCGTTTTGTCTTTAAAATATAAACTTAGGACAAAGTTTCTTAGCAAAAAACACATTTACATCGTAAATAAAGCCAAAAGTCTAGGCATTTGCGTACTGCATCCGTTGCAAACAGCGATGCGTCATGTACTATACATACGAATAATTGAGGTAGTGTGCACCCCGATTTTATCCGACGAGTCTTTTATCTTCATATATATGTGACTTTAGCTAAGCATAGCCTCCTTTGCCAGGCTCGCCTAGAGGTTAATTGTTTTTGCAAGCCAATTGTCAAAAGACGAGTTTGGGGGTGGGGGGCAGCCTCGATAATAAACACAATATAAATAATTGTTTCCCAAAGAATTCCATCTACCTAATTATATCTGTTGGGATGCCTGTTTTTCAAAATATATATATATATATCAGCGAGGAGGGACGACAGAGAATGCGGGTAGATTGATACAGCACTGTTTCGGGCTTATTCTGCCTTCATTCAGCCAATCATAACCCTGACCACCAGCAGCTGAGACCAGAAACACAAACATGCGCACAGACGCACCTGGCGCAGTCGGTCCACCACTGAGGCCTACCAGATGGGTCATAAGCACTTCATCGAACCGAAGTTCATCAGTGCCTCGCCACCTGTCATTCTCTGTCGCTGCAGATCGGGTATTTATCAATCAGGAATGGGCGCACACCGATCTATTGGCTTCACAAAGCAAACAAGCTCCGTATGTGTGGCAAAGGTCACGAACAGGCAACCAATTACCAGGCCGAAGTCGGCCAAGTCATAATAGCAGCGAGAAGGGACGACAGAGAATGCGGAGCTTGTTTGCTTTGTGAAGCCAATAGATCGGTGTGCGCCCATTCCTAATTGATAAATACCCGATCTGCAGCGACAGAGAATGACAGGTGGCGAGGCACTGATGAACTTCGGTTCGATGAAGTGCTTATGACCCATCTGGTAGGCCTCAGTGGTGGACCGACTGCGCCAGGTGCGTCTGTGCGCATGTTTGTGTTTCTGGTCTCAGCTGCTGGTGGTCAGGGTTATGATTGGCTGAATGAAGGCAGAATAAGCCCGAAACAGTGCTGTATCAATCTACCCGCATTCTCTGTCGTCCGTCCTCGCTGCTATTATGACTTGGCCGACTTCGGCCTGGTAATTGGTTGCCTGTTCGTGACCTTTGCCACACATACGGAGCTTGTTTGCTTTGTGAAGCCAATAGATCGGTGTGCGCCCATTCCTGATTGATATATATATATATATATATATATATATATTGAAGGTATTTTCCCGTACTCCCGAAATAGCTACTCGCTAAAAGCCAGACACGTGTTTCGCCGATATTCTGCTGTTGCTTTCTAGGGTTCTGATTCTTCAGTGGGACCCCAACGCTCTCTATGCGGTTGTTGGTATATAAACTCTAGAAAATGATCAAGTGGATAATTTCAGAAATCACTCAGTTCAGGACTTGGAGTTAAATCTCCGGGACATGGCGTTACAGGGTCAAAACCGAAATTTCAATGGTCATTTAAGTCGAAAACAATCAAATAATCTGGAACAACAACGTAATACCCATTGTACAAACAAGTAGTACCATGAAATAGTATGAAATCGATATGGTTATGAAACTAAACCGTAATCCCGGCACAGATACTTGCTATCAGCCTGAAAATATATATATATCAGTGGGGAAACGACAGAATTTTCTAGGTAGCACTTTTTCGGGCTTGTTTGCCTTCATTCAGCCAATTAAACCTTAACGACCGAATGGGACCGGAAAAACAAATTTGCGCACAGACACATCTGGCGCGGCTGGTCCACCACTGGGGTCTACCAGATGGGTCATAAGCCCTTCATCGAACCGAAGTTCATAGCGCCTCGTTACCTGTCGTTTTCTGTCACTGCAAGTCGGTTATTTAGTCATTCAGGAATAGGCACACACTGATCCGCCGGCTTCCTGAAGCAAAAAAACTTCGTATAGGTAAAAGGGGTCACGAACAGGCAATCACCTACCAGGCCGAAGTCGGCCAAACTATGAGAGCAAAGGGGGGAGTTGACAGTATTATTAGGAAGCGCTAAAATATCTTAATAAAAATATAACATTTTCGAGCCTGTCTCTTAGCTCATCGCTAGACAATGGATGGTATACAAAAAAGCCAAGTAATTAACCCTGCCCAAGCAGGCATTCTGATTTTGGCCTACGTCAGTCCCAATACGAGTTAACTGAGCCTCTCCATCTTTTCATAATCGGATGTGCTCGTTTAAATTTTCCTTCTGGGATTACCTATGTGGCATAGAATGCGATATGCCGATTAATTCATGCCTCATCTGAGTACATTCCTCTAGTAATTCACGACCTATCCATGTTAGGCAGGCGTCAACGTTACATTTGTTTTCTCAACGGATATTTGTGTCCGATATCCGGTGCTTTCATGGCCAGCTGGGACAGATGGTTTCGCTTCTTCACTGCTAACTGCTGTCCATGCATGTGGACTGAGACAGATTTCCCATTTTGCGCACACTGGATGACATCACAACTACCATATGGAATTTGTTGGATAACATCCGTTTGTCCACGTAGCCAACACTGTCCTTAGGCCGTGTAAACTGCCTGCGCAAGGTTGTTGTGGTTGGCGTGTTACGTGTATCTGATGTTCTTAAACTGTTTCTCAACTAGGATAAATGCATTTTTGCGTGACTGCATCTGGTGCTGGGGCGGCAATCGATATCGGAACTACTGTTCTTATTGGGATGACATTTTTCAGTGCACGCATATATGCATGTACGGCAGGTAAAAAGCAAACGTCAACAACTAGGCCATTGAGATGATTGTCAGGCTGTTGCTTAAAATCTATCATCAGAGATAGTGGCAGAAAAGGGTGACTCGTGCATTGGAAGTTGTAGTATTTATAGGATGCTACCGCACATCTATAGCAATTAACCGCTCTCCCCTTCATCAAGGATTGTTGCCCGGCATGAAAGTTGTTAATTACCGAAATGTCATCACAGACGTGAGGCCACCAATAGGTGTCAGGTGATAATACCAAAAGACCCACTGCCACGGCAAGAAACATCTGGCGTCATTTACCGGATCTGGTGCAGTTGCGAACAAAGCAACTACGTCGGAGAACCTGGAAGACTGCTCCGAACGCAAAGTGTCGAACATGCATCAGCGGTACGGAAAAATGACGTCAAGTTTCAGGTCGCGGTCCATTCGAAGAAACCCGGTCACATATTCAAGTTCGATGAGGTCGAAATTCTCGCAAGAGTGGATAATCGCGTGAGCCGCGAGTTGCTTGAGTCATTGTTCACGGCACCTCAGTCTATAAACAAGTGCAGCGACATCCCCACTCCATATTCCGTGCTGAGGCATAGGCTGGCCAAGGTAATTGACCACTCGGGGAGCGTGCAAGCCGGTGAGCCGGATGACCAAGCCATCATCACGCCAGCATCCAGCAGGGGTGATGACATTTCGGCAATTAACAACTTGCATGCCGGCCATCATGCAATTAGCGCACCAGCAGACAACAATCCTCAATGAAGAGAAGAGCGGTAGCATAGCGACTGCATCCTATAAATACTGCAACTTCCTGTGCACGTACCAAACTTTTGTGCCACCGTTTTTGATGATGGATTGAAGTGAGAATCCGAGGCGTCCTGCGAATAAAACCCTTGTTTCAGCTATCGCTTCTCCATCTTCTTCTTCTGACCACCTAGTTCCTGGAACTCGCATCTTCTATTGTATCTGCAATGTTGTTTTAAAGTTGCTCATCGAATCACTCATCCGTTCTAGCTCTAGACCTGCATCCCACCTTCAAGGTGTAACGAACAGAACACGTAGATTTAGACAACGCCAGTAGAGTAGGCCAGCAGATAAAACTGAGAGCTAACGAAACAGTGGTCGCATTAAAATCGGTGAGGCTGCGAGACGATAGGCAACTTGCATTAACAATAACGAAATATCATTGCACTCTAAAAAACACGTTCTCCGGACGCAAAGTGAACAGACTTCATACTAGTCTGCCAGCGGTTTTCTCGGGCGTGGTCAAGGCTAGTCAATAGTAAGGATTTGAGAGAGAGGCAATTGCATGAGTTTTAGCCGGGGTTACTTGATCCAGGTTCATTTGTGCCGAGAAAAAGGGCTGAATATCTAAAACTTTCGTGATATCACAATTTGCGATCCTCCATGTTTAGCCACTTAGAAGTTGGCATTACTTTTATCATTTAATGATAATAACACATAAATGCAATGCCCCTTTATCAAAAATGTATTCCATTTTAGTACTTACACTGTGTTGACTACCTTAACCATCTTGACCATCCTCATACAACATCCAACGCGAGGTCATTTTATTCATTTCTCTTGAACGTACAAATAAATATCACCAGTTACTTTTTTAGTGCAATTGCTTCCCAGGGAAGGTAACGCCGACCGTAAATCATAATCTTGCAAAGATAAAATCCGTTTTCTTAGTCGTGCACCGTTTAATGATACTATCGGTCGCGGTGGAAGGATGTTGGTTTTGAGAAATTTCGGTTGTCCAGAAAATTGGGCGATAATCAGTTCAGTATGTCTTGCAGATTTTGCAATTTCTCTTAGTAGTTGTTTCCTTCCTGCTAATTGATTCGACACTTTATTGGATGGTAACGTTTGTGCTTTGGTACGGTTCATTTTTAGGAATCCACTTTCCTCTCGAAAAAAAGATGATGACAGCAAACTCCAATTTCCTGATGTCCTCGTACAGAGAAACCCTGGCAGAACATTCCGCACATCTGGGGATTGCAAAAATCTTCTGCGGGTGTTTACTTGCATTACAAGAACAGCGCAGTTCTGTTAACAACCTAATGAGTTAAGCAAAGGCACGTTGCTCTGATAACGAAGGATACAAAATAGAACTTAATTATTTGTTCGGCATATTTTTCAAAAATGGCTTCTTTAGAGATTTTGTACGCCGATGAATAAGACAGTAGGGATCAAAAAGGGGAGTGAACTGGATTGTCGCAATCAACTACGAAAACTAAAAAAACTGGTAAGCACTTCCTTACATTAAAGATGACTCGTTGAAAGACACCTGGGAAGGCTCCAATCACAAGTGGCTCAGATGTTGACCAGCTTGTAGACCCTAAAAATAAGATTAACCATGTGGATAGGGAAGACGTAATCTAGTAGACCCTATGTGGAGTTTCCAATGCAGTATATTTTGGTCATACCGGAAAATTTGCCTCTACAAGTGCACATGTACAACACTTGCAGCAAACAGAAGAAACCAAATTATCTCAGGTCGCAATAACTACCTTAGAAACTGGGCGCAAACATTTTTGAAACAAAGCGAACATTGTCGATTCTATCAGTAAAAGAAAGGTCGAGATTTTCAGAGGCCATTCACCCTGATGATTCATACACCAATCGGTGCATCGATCTAAATACCATGTATTGATATTTTAAACAAATATGTAAGGGTACTACTTAATCAAAACTTGGAGGCAGCAGTACTGAGTTTCGTTCATGTTTAAATTTTAACAGTTTTTACGTTTTCAACACGTCTGACAACGACCTACGGAACTAGAGTCGAAAGTGCATGTATAAAAGTTAGTTAAGTTTCCCAAGGCCTCCATTTTTCTGCGAATCGCATTTCTTCGGATTCCGATCTTCCCGTAAATAAATATATTTACATTGTATTAACCACCCACGAACAAAGCAGATAAAAGGTGATGGCATTAACCAAGTTTTATGCATACTTACCTTTCGGAAACTCACTTGTTTCCACCATGAGAGTATTTTGTTTGCATTTCCGGCTAGCCTTGGTTTCCTCAGTCTTGCCTCCTGTCTCGTATTATAACCGTACTAAATGCACTTACGTTGATCGGCCTGTTGGCTGTTGGCTGGTTCTGACGTACGAATGACATACTTGTGTGGTTTGTGTGTCCTCCACGGCTGTTATGGTCGCCCAGGAAATCGGCATCTCAAATTTGCTCAATAAAATTCCTTTACCAGAAGAACATATTTGACTTTAGATTATGTTTCTTTGGATGCATATCTTCCACTATGATACAAGTGCAAACGCTCCTCACATTGAACCGATTTTCTGGAAATGTTACCGGCATGCGCAGATGAGAAGTTCGAGAGAGGAACAAGTGAAACCCAAATGCTGGCACACAGTTCGTCAAAAGAATTCACTAAACTGATGAGCAAATTTTGGATTAGCGACGCTCATAGACCAGAAGCAACACGTCGCGGAAAACTTTTGCGTCCAAATGACCCCATGCCCCAAAATCGGAATTCTGGGGTCATTTGTCGTATACGCTGCAATTGTGATCAATTCAATTACGCTCTTAAAACCGGCAAGTAAATTTGCATGAGTTTGCAAGAGCACGAGACGGCTATAAGACGGAATATAAACTTCCCGTGATAGTCGCCCACACCTACTCCTCAGGGCAGCACTTTGGCTTCGGGTGTCCGTGAATTTTGAGCCAGTTTGACAACCGAGTTTCTTGCTTTATGCAGAATGCGTGCGTATGACTGACAATTCGATTAATAGAGATGTCATTCTACCAGTCGTTTGTCAAGCACTGGGTGGACAAATCAATAATGTAACTGGAGGTCGCTCTTAAAAAAGGTGGGCAAAATATGCTATTAGTTGTAACATTCTTTCATTCCTTGACGATGAGTTGATGCGGGGGTTTGAATCGTTGGATAAATAAACAACTGCTCGCAGCGATCGCTCTTCAGTTTCCTTTCAATTAATTTCATAGACCTCCTGTATTTTGTGTCATTCAAAATATACATGCTGCTGTCAAGGTGCCTTCATTCATTAAGGTTCAGGCAACAAGCGCCCTGCCGCAACCTGTGATTTAACACAGAAGACGAGGAGACAGCCGCATAACTACAATTAGTTATAGAGTTCAGAAAATGTTCGTGGAAGTATTCAGGAGACTAGTTAGGGAACATAATTCTGCATTCGATAAACGTTTATCAGGCCAGTATATTAGTATAAGGGCAGAAGGCAGCAGTAAAAATGCGGGTTGAGAAAAATCGATTAGGTTCGTTTTTTAATATGGGTAATTATGTGTATTAGCTGGCCTGTCTCTTGAAATGCTAGTGAAGTACAAAGGTAGGAATGTGTCACTGAATATCGCACAGCATAGCATAAAATTATTTTTTTCACGTCAATATGCTTTTTTCTGGCCTATTTTTTTCCGTCTGCCATAAAACATATCCGGTGAAAAATGGCAACTTAAGTAGTAGAGATTTCTTTTGAAGAAATCATGCGCGAAATTGGTTTCTGAAGGATGCGTTTTTGGTTTCAAAAGTGCTTAAAGTGATTTAATTTCTAAAACCGCAAAATATCTACGTAGATAACATCACAACACTCCACTTATTCGCATTTATTGCATTCTATGCAAACAATGTTTGATGTTTTATTTATAATACACAGAACTGAATGATTTGTTAACGTTTATTTTGACCGTACGTTTGTTGGAAACCCTAAGGTCGGGCACAGCTCCAATGAATTTACTGGATTTTTCGATATCGAAAAGGCTTTTGAAACTACAAAAGTATCACCTGAATATAGAAACCGAGCAAGAATAAAATGGCTAAAAACCCAGGAAACAAAAGACTTTTTTACAATACTGTTAAAAAAGTTAAACTAACGGGCCTATCTACAATTAAATAGAATAAATCGTACAATAAATGAGACTATATCTCCGTGTGTGCTTCTCAGGGGGCCAAAAAGAAACCAACATAGACGTATGCTAGATTGATAGGGATATCTAGGGACTGTGCTGCACGATGATTAATCCAACAACCTGACCTAATTAAACAGATTGGTGGTACTCGGAAAGGAGTAAAATGTTGTAAAACCTACTGTCCACGATGTTGTCATCCCAGGTCGTATCATAAACATTCACCTGCAAGGAATAATTTGCGAACTATGGCGCCACTGTTTGTGTCGCAGTTGCTGCTGTTTATGCCCTGACACCGTATGCGGATGGCACGCAAATCAATGCTTTTTCAGCAGAGTGAACAACGGTACCAAATATTTTTTCATGTACAATGTATTACTATAGTGAAATCCAGTACGCGAACGACACAATGTTATGCATCGACGAGGTTACTGTTTGACTACAAGAAACTGAACTGACGCTGCGACTGTCAGTTATACCTTGCAGATCCGCTTCGTAACTACAAGAACCAGCTTTCAACACCGTAATTGGCATCCGCTTACCTAATTCTGGGTTGATGCAATGCTCAAAGCTCAAACTGTTGCAACTCAAATCACGTGTCCAAATGACTCCGCATTTATGTTTTTCCCGCATCAATCCTATTTAATATCTGAGTAAGTGTTGCGCTGCTGAACTAGGTAACAGTCGCCTCCAAATCATCGCCAGACGAAAGGAACTGACTTTACCTGAAACATTTTATCCAAATTAGAAGCTTGGAGGTGTATGATCATATCGGTTCTAGCCGAAACGGTCGAAGCACTGGAGGAGATACACGACTGGCTGATAGCTCAGACGCTGATGACATTTCAAGTTATGCAAATCACAAAGGCCTTCGGTATGCTATAATTTGCTGTGCACAAGATCACACTTTTCAAACCACATTACCCCAAAGTATACTAATAGCCCGGTTGCCCGCTGTGCCTGAAGGACGTCGGCTGAAACATTTATTCATAAATATTTTCGATCTGAACCTATAGACTTTGATTAAACTGATCTGATCCAAGTTCGTAGTTAATTTCCAATTAAATTAAAAAGCGACATTTTTCAAACACCGTCCTACTAATCGGCAAAATATGAATCTGTGGGTGTTTGTAAAGCTGAACCGAATCTGAAGTTCGTTTATTCGGACACTGAGATATAATCTAGGTTTGTTGTCCACGACAGTTGGCGGAAGGATAGGCTTACTCAGTTTTGGCGACGCTTCGGTCCTGGGGTGCTGTAAGGACTGGGGGGATTGCGGTAATAAAGTAGAACTCTGTACTTGGCGAGAAATGCTTCAGAGTATAAAAAAAACATATTTGTCATATCGGCTGACAGGCTGCGCCATCTTCCGACACATATAGCAAAAACAGACAGTGCTATCACAGAACAGATTCACACTCTTGCTTACGCGAATTTTGGGAAACACGAGATATCTATGCGTGAGAACCGCCGCAACACTCTCGGTCCTGACATCGTTCTGTCAGAGTTATTTTCTTTTGCCGAATCAGTTCAACTACGTGATATATTACGCCCTTCAACACGCCGTGTCGGCCCAGCAGACCACTGCAACACGATTCGGCTTTTGCATTGATGAGCTGAGCTATCGTCGAGCTTTACCACCGAAATTAATTGGCCTGTCTCTCCTGGGAGTGCAAAGGAAACAAATTAGGTGAAAAATTCAAGTTTCTTGAACCAAAACAAATCGCCTGTGCAAAAATTACTTACTAAGTCAGGGCAGAAGAGGGTATTTTTCGTCTAGCAGACAAATTCTTCTACCTCGACCAAAAACGTCTTTCGAACTTGCAGACTTCTGACGACACTCTCCTTCTAAATTAAGTAGTGACAATTTAATTTCGTCCGGCCTCCTTAAACTCTTTGGTATGAGCGTGCAATCAGTTGGAAAACAAAACCACCTATGTGTGGTCTTTGTCAGGTCACACGAGTTCGAAAAGCAGATCGCGCGCGCAGAAAATACAGTTTGCCTTAATTTACTCCGTCGACCGAGTTTGCATCATCTTCCCGAGAGAACAGGTGCATAATCGTCCATCAATAGCAGGGGCCAATTGTGACCTCTTTGTTCTCCAAACAAAATGCCTAGAATGCAATAACACTGCAGTAGTGTTGCAATCTTACTGGGCGCCTTATATATTATATGTGTTATGCGTCACTGGACACAACCTTCGTTGCCGTCAGTAGCCAGATGGCGGGCGGACAGGATGGGATTGAGTAAGATCCTAACTACAACAAAGGGATCAAAAGCTTGCTTGTCATGTTTAAATACCTCACTTCATATGGCCTATGACTTACTGATAATCAGTGACGACATTTAAGCAGCTGTCAGCGTCTGGCTATTGCACTCCCAGGAGGCTGTCTATGTATAATAATGTAATTATTTACCATTCTGATAAGACAGGTACTAGCTACAGTGGGTGGGTTAACTCATGAAATGTCAAGCAAAATTCTGAAATGTGTTTTCGTTTCGAAAACATTAATTTAGTAGTGTTGTAAAACTTATCGACACGCATAATAATTCAGTTACCTCGGGATGCCAGCATTCAAACGAATTTTTTTCCGGCTGCACACAAATACTGGACTCTATAAAAATGACTACTTAATTACAATGCATTTTTCTCATTGGTTTTCGATGCCTCTAAGAGTCCAATTATATTGCATGGAAAACATGCAGAACAATATTTATTTTTCCGCTCATTCGGTAGAAAATTTTGTTTTTATTTAATTTTATACTCAAAGGAGTGACATAATTCTGCTTTAATAAAGTTTCCAATTTTAATGTCATAAAATGGCCGTTCATATAACGCCACGTCTCTGCATTTGCCAATGTGGCTTGTGAAATTATCGATATCGATCAAATTCATTGTTAAATTTTATGGACATTATATAGTCTCCTCTTACTACCATAGGGGATTGTTTGGGTTTCCTTTCGCGGAAAATACATTGCTTATAGTTTGAAAATCCTGAATGAAGGTTTGACGGCAAAGCGGGTTCAAAATTATTCGGGCATTGGAAAAGTTCTTGAAAAACGTATATTACCCTTCCTTTGAGTATAAAGTTGGGCAAAGACGTAATTTTCAACAAAATGAACAGAAGAAATAATATTGTTATGCATGTTTACCATAAAATATAATTGGACTTTTAGGAGCATCAAAAATCAAGGAGAAAAATGCATGCTACACAAGTGGTCATTTTTCCAGTGTATCGTTTCTGCATAAAGCAGGAAAGACGTTTATTCGAAAGCCGGTATTCTGCGGTAACAGAATTATTATAGAACTATACTGCAGACTGATTAATTTTACAATTATACTTTATTCATCTTTTCGAAAGGAAAACACATTTCGGAATTTCGGTTGGCATTTCGCGAGTTAGCCTACCTACTGTACATGTCCAAGCACGCGTGTTTTGCCGATCCCGCAGCCTTCCCCTTGTTCACTTTTGGAGAATTGGAGTAAATACTACGAAACAGACATTTTTAGGCACAGTACGAAGCGGCACAAAGTCGGTTAAACAGGCATGTCTGGGCTTTCAGCTGCAACCTTTCTTGTCAGTATGGAAAATACACAATTGTATACTGCTAGTTGCTTGTTGGTGGTCCGTGAATATTACGTGATTGTTTCATAGTAGCTGATGAAATTCAGCTTAAACATTCATACCAGCTTCCGGACAGTGCCTGAACATTTCTGCTACAGAGAACTTACTTCAAGTTCGCGCATTAATTTCCTCAAACATTTAACAAGTGTATGTCAAAAATGCATTCCACCTGAACGCTGACGGTTGTAGTTTTGGCTACCTGAGCTAAGAAACAGCCTTGTATGCTTTTCTGTCTTTCTGAATTCAACAGACTGCGATGATTAGCAATCATTAGGATAAAAAAATTATATACTGGGCCTGCTCAATGCAGTATGATGAATACCACGGCAAGATGGACGTCTATAAGTGCCCTGACTTGGAGGTTCACATGGGCTGTTTGCTGATACGTAAATTGCATGATGGGTAATGGAGTCATTTAAATAAATATTAATTTGTTGGCGTTACTACAGCTGATTGGGTGTTAAAATGAGGATTCCCACTACTGCAGGTGACTTTTCGGTAGATTATTCTCGGATTTCCTCCTTTCATGCGTCCAACCAAAGCTAATTCTAACGCTGATTGAGCACCAAAGTGACCTCATGGCTTTGAGCGTAAGGCAAACATCTGTAAGAAAAAAGATAAATAATCTCGTGGTCAACCGTACAATTTACGATAGCCATTCTTATTGCCATCCTTATTTACGCTGGCTGACACAAAGCACTGACTTTGCTTGTTAGGTTACGTCGGGCAGATTTATTATGTCAGGAATCAGCGATCATGTGTCACTGAGTAAACAGTTTAAAGCTGACAAAATATGTCCTGTGTTTAGTATTGTCAGCCTTAGTTGACTAAAAAAGAACGCATATATCTTTGCTTTTGTAAAGTAACCGTGTCCAAATTAAACTGTCCCCAGTTTGGCCTTAGTGAAAATTATATTTATTCTCACGAAAACCGCTGAGAGATATGTACGATTTTTGTAAAAGACGTGATGCGCGGCTCAGTAATGTTCGCATATTACACTATCTGCATGAATTTTATTCGTTTTTAATCATGGGTTTTTCAGTTTCAGTGACTAAACTGTATTCTAGCGAAACTAGAGATTAAAATATTAATTTTGCCCTTTTTGGAGCATATAAAGCAATGAACTGTAATTTTCACAAGTCGGATCGTGCGACTGTCTCTTCAAATGAATGACATTGGCCGCCGGGTTTAAAATGTTATATTTTCTTATGAAAAGCATGTTTTACATAAAAAGACGGAGCACTATATTGATTCAGTAAAATCGGACCTTACGTTCTAGTGTGTCGACTGTAAAACTGATAGGGACTAGTTTTAAAGGTACACTAATTTATGTGAGACACCGTTCGACGTGTTTATCAACAAACGTAGCAAGTATGGCAATGAAACACGATATTCTACGTTTTGAATTCGCAGTCTGTAATTCAGTTGGGATATATCATTTGATGAAAAACCTGGAAATTGACGTTTACTGACACGGCTTTACCCAGATAAAATATCCAATGTTTATGTTGTGTCCTACAAGGCACACTACAAATAATTTCATTATCGATACAACATTTATCCAAGGGAAGTAATGGTATTAGTATATATGCCAGAGCGTTTGACAACAGAGGATATATATTTAACACCATGCCGAATTACTTATTCAAACAAAGCCAGTGATGGGGTCTTTGAATAACGTGCATGGTTTTCGAAAATTATCTTCGGCGCTTGTGCAATGCAAAAATGACTATGATCATTCATCTAAGTCCATGTCGAGATCGCGAGCAGGCTGAAGCCTGCCCATGATCAGAACCCTGTTGACCGAAATAGTCATCTTGCTTCAGCATTCAGAATTTTCCGCAGTTGTCTTTAAGTTAACTGCAGTGTTTGTTAACCTGTTGAAATCTATATAACTGTCAATTGTGCGGATACTGATGCTGCCAGATGGCAACGGTTGACTATTCGATGGCAGTGACGACAGCAATACAAGTCGGCCTTAACTGAGACGACATAGCGCACGCGCTGATCGGCAGACCGAAATAGTAATTGTTCTCATAATCGAGTCGGCTGCTGACCCCTTCGCGCAGTGCGCGTCTGCACCTAAGCTTTGCGCATCTGCAACCAATGGACAGAGAGAAATATAGAACGATTTCAAATGTCGGTGAGACAATGCGGATCAAAGCCTAACAGACGGGCTGGGATCAGAGGCGGCATAGGTAAGCGGCCGCGTCGGTGACCTTGAGAACGGTCTGGCATCGTGCCTGCTTTGATAAATAACCCCCCAGACAAGATTAAAGTTCAGAAAATTGAACGATTGATTCCGGTATTAGTGGCTGTTAAATGCGTATGTCAAAATCCCACACCAATATCACGCCATTACTGGGACTGTTGTTTATACGGCCTCGTGGAGCGTGAATTATACACCAACGATTATCGCTCAAAATTATATGAAATGTAGGTAAGATGTGGTTTGGCAGCCCTAACCAATGAAAACAATGCTGTTTAAGTTGGGGTTAAGGGTTAGGACTACGGGTTATGGTTAGGATTTCTGGTCAGGCTTTATGGTTAGAGGTGAGATTTGGGGATTAGGGTTAAACGTTACGGTAAGGGGCTAGGGTTTATGATTAGGGATTATAGTTAGGGGTTAGGCTTACGCTTAGAGTTAGCGTAACTATTTATCAACCATTCAAAGTAGAACCACGCACTTTCAATAACTGTTCGTTTGCATACAACTACTTGGCCTCGGCGCCTGTGCGTTTCCCGGCCCCACCTGTAAAAACCCCTAGTATCACCGGTCCCATATTAGAGGTGACTGGATTTTGCTTATTTCAGGTAAGGCTACAAACCCATATCCAACCAAAGTATAATTTTTCCTCTGTCCCATCAAATTAGTGCATTAAGCATCAACTAGTATGAAATTTAAAATTCGACATAGCCGTTGTCAAAATACAAGTAAGTGGAACTAACTTCCAAAATTTGCCTAAAAGTTAACAATACAAATGTATGCTATGTCCGGTTTTACTTGTTTCAAATAAGCTCTACGAAAAACAAAGACATTGTGAGAATGTCTGGCAGGGAGAATATCCGAATAAAGTAATGTCACTTAATTTTGCAGGCTGCCCTAAAGGCACTTTATTTGGAATCCCTAATTCGCATTTTACGTCTCAAGAAATAACGCTGGTAGATGTTAACGGAAATCGAAAATGACTTTCGCTCAGGTTCGTATTCTGCATCGAGCAGTGAATTGAACTTCACTTGGCTTATTTAAAGTTGATGACTTCAATAGAGCCGTCTATGATTGAGATAATTGCGTGTTTTAATTGTAGAAGTTTTTATGCACTCACTCTTTGCTGTAAAACTTGAAATATCTGGCGGCAGCGAAAGATATTCTTTTCCCGATGCGGCGTTGTTTTAATTTAGGTTCGGCTGCGCCAACTTTCATTAACACAATGGATACAAAATGCATTTAATGGCGGTACACTACGTTTGGCGGTTAAATTGAAGGCATACTTCCGTCCGCTAAAAGAAGAACAATAATCCACCGAAAACACAGTTTTAAATCTCTATTAATTTCCACATTTCGGAAAGCCATCAGTAACATAAGCGCATTAAAAGACGTTTAATTAAAAAACTTTCGGTAAAGATGTCATTTTAGAAAGCTTACTGGTTGATTTATCATTAAACGGCGGCTGGGTATTTTGAAAAGTATCTTGTTTACGCATTTATTTCAATATCCCGCTTCTGTATAATCCAGAAAACAATGTTTTTTTCGACTAAACATTTTAAACTTTTATGAGTTTTTTTGGGCTAGTTGAAAATTGACACACGTATTTAAACATCTACCGAACGCGCATTAATTGAATAAAAAATATGGCTTCGTGCAGCCAAGAAACTACTATTTTTTACGCCATTTACGCCAGAGTGGACGTATTTTGCGGCGTTCCAAACTTTTTGCATGAAGGCGGGCATGCTGATTTAAAGAGCGACAACATTCATAGTACTTTTTAAATATTCCGTTGCTGTTTTTAATGGTTTCTGCAGACATCTGAATTTCGTCCGACTATTGACGTATTAGCAGCTGCTTAAATGGGTGCGTGTGATAAACGATCGTTGAGCATTTTGAGTACGTGATCATGCCATATCCCACCTTGCCTCAGGTTAACGTTTGCCGCATAAACAACGATAATATTATCCCAACTTTGCCATGTATAATTACAGGCGAAGTAATGGAAGCGGTCCTGCACTGATATATGGATGGCCTTTCTTAGGGGCTTACAAAATGTCAAAGGGACCTGGAAAATGACTAAGCAATATCAGTACAGGAAGTGGCGTGCCTTTTGGAATGTTAAATATGTGAGACGTTGTTTTGCAGGCCTACTTGATGGACACAATAATGTTGGGGTTGGTGTTAAGACCTGGGGTAAGGAGTTAGGGGCTATAGTTAGGGGTAAGATTTAAGGGTTAGGGTTAGGAGTTAGGGTTCAGGATAAGGGATTTTAACAAAGGTTTGGGTTATGGGTTAACGCAATTAGTTCTCAGCCATTCAAAGTATAACCGCGCATTCCAATAGCTCCTGTTTCGCATGCAAATACTTGACCTCGTCACCTGTGCCTTTCCGGCCCCGCCTGAAAAAACCGCTCTTACCATTGGTCCCAAATTAGAGGTAACTGCGGTTTCTGTACTTCATTTGGAGTTACCAAAACACATTCGACCGTTTAATACACTTCAAAACATTACGCTTATTTGGAATTCATCTTCTTTTGTTAGATAGAAATCTGGTCTGACAATTTCAGCTAGGTGACATTGTAAACATGATCTTCGCTCTTCAGTCTTCTACGTACGTTATTCGTGCGCTTTCCTCCCTCTGGCTCATAATGCTTGATAAGAATGTGACGTTAAGTTATGGGTAATATCATCCTGCCTGAGAATCTCACATAAAATCGATTATTCAGGAAACTTTTTCCTTCACTTAATACCTAATCACAGTGACTGTAGCGTTGTTAGCAATGAAGGCGTTGTTCCAATAGGAGCGTTTCATCGCAGTGGGAGTAACTGATTAACGCTGCAATTTGGGCGGTAACGTTTCTTATTGTATTACGAGTGCCTTACAGTCCACTCTGTTGCACAACAAACTACCACAATGTCTTATGCTAGTGTCGGGGAGTTAATGCGTAATCACGTGGTAGCACCTTCAAAAGGGCTTTTTAAACGTAATTCAAAGGTTTATATACAAATATGTGAGCCAAAATATACCTGCTAATGTAAGTATGGTAAACCACCTAGCGCTTTTTTGTAACTAGTCTAATGTTAATTTTTTCTACCCGTTAGAAGTTATCGCTACCACTTCCAGTCTCTTTGGATACGAATTTATATTGAATACTTCATAATTCCATTCGCGCAGGTCCAAATCGCTTATAGGTGTAAATTGCAGCATTCACTTTAATGGATGAATGGCCAGATGCCCTCGATTTGCGACATCAAGGCTGTTCCCAGAATATCCGGAATTTCGACTTCCGGGGAAAGGCTAGGTAAAAAAGTGCATGGCCGGTAGTAGTTTTTTGACTTTTTACTTGCGGGCAAACCCCATTCTTTCTATAGGACCACCAAAGGAGTTCATTTGTTAAAGGAAGTATGCAAGCTTTGACAAAACACGTGCCTACTTAATTATTTAACTGTTAACCAAGACCACATAATTTTTGGCAGAATTAATACGTCCTGTCCCACACACGTTCAGAAAGTGTTTCTACTGGTCCAATCTGACTACAAGTTCACATACATTGCCTGTAGTCATTTATACCAACTTGATTGGCGTATGTCTTCACTGTTATTCGCTGGGGGTGGGGCCCTATGAGCAGTTTTATAAATTCCGGTTGCAGTCGGACATTTACTCTCAATTTTAGGAATGAAAGGTCCATTGTTTCCTCCGGTCATCCGAACTGACGTCATTACTTTGTGAGCTTGTGACCTCTGACGTATGCTTGTTTCGTTTGATGGGATGCCTACTCACAATGACAAATGGTACCTCAGTATTCGTTGGTGTTTTTCTAGACGTTCTGATCTGTACATTAGGAAGGTGGGGTCTCCTTTCTGTGCACTTGGCGTCCAAATTGAACGAATGTACCAGGAGTTAGGAAATAGGTGTGTAAAGGCAACAGATAGGCTAATTGCATGAAAAATGAGCACAGATACAGTGAACGAAACGGAATTGCGGGGATAACGGAAAAAAGGAGCATTCAGTAATTACGAAACAATTTATGTCGGTGTTCTGAAAGATGAACGGCAACCGTCATGGTGGCTAAATATCAATACTATCTGCAAATATTTTCTTTGTTCATTAATTTCCCGATATCGCTTTTCCTTAGAAACTCGATCCATTGCTGTTATACGCTTTGTACTTATGAACCCGTTTCTTACGTTTAAAAATATCCATTTTGACAAGATTTTCGACTCCTACTACGACCTCAGGACTATTACAATGCGTAACCGACGTCATAAAATGTCAGCCGAAATTCTTAAAATGCGTTATTTATTAGGATGGATTGCTTTGATGAGGCTGCAATATTGAAAATCACGCGACATAACTCTAAAATGTTTCAGACTGCCAGATGTCGACTTTTGAATAAATGTCTTTTCGACTTTCTGCAAAGACCACACTCGGTTTAAAATTATTGCTTAATTTAATGCATTTTTTGCATTGCTTATCGATGGTCTCATGAACTCAAACAAACTTTATAGAAAACATGCACAAAAGTGTGCTTTCTTCTACCGTTTGATATAAAAGTGTCTTATTATCACAATTTTAAGACCAAGCAATGTCCATACATAGAGAGTCGCACATGTCCGTTTATCAATGCTCCTTGTGAAATGCACAAAAAAGTCCGCCTCGGTAGCAAAATTCTATGGGATTTACATGGTTTTAAAGACATATATAACTGGTATGGAGAAAGCATGCACCATGTAGACTGAAATCGCTAACAGTAAGTGCAACGGCTCATAAGACGCGAAATTATTGGGGAATCGGAAAGCTTTTCCAATACACAGATATGCAATTTCTTCGGGCAGAGCATGTAAATAAAGCGTAAATTTCTATCAAACGGACTAAAGGAAGCATAGTTTTGTGCATATTTTCTATAAAACAGATTTTAATTTACAAGACCTCCGAGCACCAAAGCCGAAATGCACGCTTAAAAAGTTTTAGTTTTTACCAAGTGTGGTTTCTACAGGAGGTATAACGGAAGGAAATTCAAAAGCTGGCATTCTGGCAACTACGAAATATCATGGAATTATGTCGCATGAGGATTAATATTACAACCCCACCGAAGTCACCCCATCTAATCGATAACAAATGTCAGAACTTCCGCCAACATTTAATGCGCTCGGTAACGCACTGTATGTATTATGCTAACTAGGCACAATTTCCTTAAAGAAGGCTGAGGACGTTTTATTTAGTTACGTTTCCATTTTTGTTAAAGCATATCTGAAGGCCTTCCCTTTAGCGCGTTCTATGAGAAGTCGCAATTCTTAACTTAGAAGACCCAATTAGATGGTTTTATTTTGTCGGGATACGTCTGAATGCTCCTTAACTTAACCCAGATTCCTGTATCACTAGTCTACCGCCGAGCTGACTAAAGATGACATAGGATTTACAGTGGATCTTACGTCTTGACCTGCGTTGCCTTTAGATACCAACAAGAGTCATATCCTTCGTAGTATTGATAGTGGATTGTTTCTTTAGCAATTGGGTGAGGTAAGAAACCAAAATACTCGTTAGGAAATTGTAAAATATCCGTTTTGGCTGAGGCAGAACAGCAGATAATTAGAACTGCTGACGTAGAATTCTACTAAACTTCCGCATGTAAAAGCATGTCGAACAGCCTTCAAAAGCTTTCTGAACATCTGTGCAACCAGCCATTTTTATCGAAATATATAAATAAAATTTGACAGCAGCGTGGGAGTTCCAAAGCTTGAAAATCGCTATTTATAGATAACTTTTTGAGATACTGAACTTTTACTGCAATATACGAGAACGTTTAAAAATAGATTTCTAATTTAGTTGTTATCAGGAGTCGTTAAATACTCTGACATGTAGAAGCATTGCCAGACAGTCCAGACACGTTAGTCTGCTGATAACTAAGTGACCGCCTCTATAGTCTCAAGACGAAGCCTACGCGCTAGATGTTACGCATTTATGCTGGACGGCGATAATGAGAGATTAGTTAGTGCTTTTGAGCTCACAGACAACAATGCCTTGGGATGTGGCGCGATGTGGGACTTTTGAATTCATCATACCTAAGGCTTATAATGCGTACACACTTTATAGTGCTCCTTAAAAGGGCTATTTGCTTTGTGTAATCCGTTTAGTCAGTATGGTCAAACAGTACGATTGTAGACGGCTGGACAAAATTAACGTTATTTAAGGGAGCACATTTGAATGTGACCTGCCTAATTGCGACGTATATGACTTGATTGGGCTTTGCACATTATTAGTTAAAGAGGTGACGTACAACCTCATTAAAATGATTAAAACGAAATTTGCACGTTATCATGCTTGCCTAGTTGCAACAGACTAATGCGCTCTGGTTAACAAGCGGGCAACGCTTGTTAGTGGTGAATACTTTGGCATAGTTGTAGGCTGCTCGTCGTTAGTAAGGATTCGCAAATAAGGAATGCCATCTTTCAGCTGATCGGTTCAAATAGCTCACTTGGAGGTTTTTTCAACCTGCTGTTTTTGGTTTTATAAGCGACAAAAACGGATAAAATGTTATAATTTATTTTGCAATGCCATGGCAAAAGCTTGTCAAACTGTGCTAACGAAAATGATGGTCCTCGACTGGCACAATCGATCGAGCTATAGATATACATCCCGCCTACCAGGCGCTGCGTACAAGGTTCGGATCATTCCGGTCAGGACAAGTAATGCAAACGAGTACGCGGGACCAAGAGTCAACGCTCAGGGAAGAGAGCGGAGTTGGGGGCAGACGTCATGTGACCAAAGCCGAACACGCTCACCGATGCGCCCGCGAAGCTGAATGCTGCTCACTTGAACAGCAACGACCGATCTCTCCACCGGCTGACGTGGAAATATATATATATTATGATAGTGGGCGCTCACCGATCAGGTTGCGGAACATGCTCCTTCCGTTGTGCCTTGGGGCTCATACTTAAACCCTCGCAGGCCGTCGTACAGCGACTAGTAGTAGATATAGATGAGATGGTACCGACAAAGACAAGGAAGACCGGAATGGCCATTTCTGGCTTATTAGCCGTCATCAGCCAGTCATACCAAACCCCAAATGTGGATCACTTGAGATTCGAACCCGGGATCTTTGGTCATGGAGTTGAACGCTCTACCATTGAGCCACGGGCCCGTTGTCCTGTCGGTTGTGATCGGGAATATTAATTATGATAGTGGGCGCTCACCGATCAGGTTGCGGAACATGCTCGTTCCGTTGTGCCTTGGGGTTGGGTATGACTGGCTGATTACGGCTAATAAGCCAGAAATGGCCATTCCGGTCTCCCTTGTCTTTGTCGGTACCATCTCATATATATGATGTTAGGGGGCGTTCGCCAATCGTTCTTACGGAGATCACTTTTCCAGTTTTGTCTTACCGGCTCTCCCTAGAGCCCAACCAGCAGCTGCACAGCGGCCCATGATATAGACAGAATGTTATTATTGACAAAGACAAGGGAGAATGGAATGGCCATTTCCGACTTCTTAGATATCGTCAGTCAGTTATACTCCATTAGTTCCACACTTCGGGCTTGGGCATGACTAGCTGACCACGGCCAATAAGCCATTAATTTTTATTCTATTCTCTTTTATTTTTGTCGGTAATACTATTCTGCATATACATAAATGTATTGAAAAGCAGGCATCATATGAAATATAATAAGGTAAAATTCTTTGGGAAACATGCATTCATATGCAGTTACACGCACCTGGCGATGCTGGTTCATCAATATGGTTAACCAGAAGTGTCATAAGCACTTTCTCAAACCTAGGTTCATCAGTGTCTGGCCACCTGTCATTCTATGTCGCTGTAGCCTGAACGAAGGCAAACAAGCCCAAAGCAATGCTGTATCAATCTACCTCCGCACTCTGTCGTCTCTCCTTTGCTATCATAGCTTGTCCGAATTCGGCCTGGCAGGTGGCTGCACGTTCGTGACCCCTTTCAATCATATGAAGCTTTTTTGGCTCAGGAAGCCGATGGATCGATGTGCGCCCAGTCCTGAGTGAATATATAAATTTATTACATATAGTATATCGCTTAGTGAGTAAAAAATGTTTGGCCGCATCTAATATTTCCCGCAGCGTTTGAAGGATTTTGAATCAGACGACTGACATAATTAAAAACCATTAATTAATTAATTATGGGGGACACAGCAGCTGTTGGCCTTTCCAATTCTATCAGCAATAGTGCACATATCTTTGGAGAAATTGGTTTGGTTGACGATCGTTTTTAACATTTGGAGGAAGCTCATATTTTCAAAATCCCATGTTATTAGAAAGCCAAGTGGCTAGAGAAAAAGCAAGGTTTTAAGATGTACAAGAACCCCGCAGTGCCAATTCCAGTACCACGCGTCCGCCCAAATCCAGAATGGGGTAACCACTTCCAACAGAAAGCAAATCTAAGTTTATAAGGCACAGTTAGAGCGTCAACAAACGGAAATACCATTCCGATAATAGGTTGCAATCACTAAAGCAAGAATCTAGCTCGTACAACACTGCAGATTTCCGGTTGTACCTACCATCACAGACGGACAAAAACATGCATATATATATATATATGACAAGACACGTACTTGGTATACACGAATATTCTACTGGTTAATGATATTATGAATCATTGAAATAAAATGGAAGGGTGGACGGCAGTAAGGGCCTTTCCAAAAAACAATATTGTTTTCGCAAAGCCATTTAGCATGCCGGATGTTAGAAGGAACAGACTGTTTTTAGGTATTTGTTCATTGTGCACCTTTTGCACAAATGCCAAGATATTCCCAAACTTTTGCCATTATGCTTCCATATGCGTGACCGCATCCCCAAAATGGCTGACCATTACATGAAACTCACATAATGCCGCAGTAAAAAAATTTGACCTTTGTCTAAGAAAACTCGATTTACTCTGCAAATGACAGGCAAAAATAGGCCCTACCCTACAATGGTATGGGAGGAAATTAACTAAGGCTGTTCTTTTCCTAACCTTAAATAAACCTAAATATTCTTAAAACTTACCGCTTCCAGTTCTGTCCTCGTTTGCTTTCCAGATTGACAACAAACAAGCGTCGAATGTTAACCAAATCCTCTGGCAAAGCTTATTCTGAAACTTTGAAAGGTTTTAAATTGACCTAAAACAGCTGAATACATTCAGCAGCTTCTCCTTTTGCTCTAAAAACACTGTTTCATGGCAGCAGTCAATAGTTTGACAGACAGAGGGTCGGCGATTCACATGCCTCCCCACAGATACAGACGCATCCCGATGCGTTTGTAATCGATACCAGATCATTTGTACGTGCTCAATTGCAACATAGTTAATAAATTTTGCCGATTTTTGTTATGTTAAATATGGTTAATTTTTGCCGTGGCTAAACGCAGTACATTTAAAGTCACATTCGTTTATTGTCGGGTAGAAATAACACTTTAACAATTTACATTGTTGTCGCCTCGTTATTGTTCAGTTCGTATCAGTTAAAACATTGATCCTCATTCATTGCGACCAGCAGTACAGAGACTCTGTTGTGTTATGTCATGTTGCTGACTTCAGCGAGTCCTGCACCTCCATAGCAAACCGCAACTAAATTCACATTCTAACCTAACAGACAGTTGTGTTCTTACGTATCTGCATACAAAATGTACTGCAGTCGGAAAAACTGACTTTCTTGTTTGACGACATGGTTCTCCAGCTTCAGCAGAAGAGTGTGCGAACATACAGTAGATGTGATAACTCATGAAATGTCAACCAAAATTTCGAAATGCGTTCTCGTTTAGAAAAGATAAATCGAGTAGTGTTGTAAAACTAATCATGATACAACATAAATCTATAACAATCTGGTTACCGCAGGGTGTCGGCTTTCGAAAGAACTTATTTTCGGCTGCATGCAAGATCTTTACTCTGCAAAAAAATGACTACTTATGTAGCATGCAATTTTCTCATTGCTTTTCTATGCCCCTGAAAATTTAATTATATTTCATAGAAAACATACATAAAAATTTTCATTCTTTTACTTATTCGGAAGGAAACCACATATTTTTCCAATGTAATACTCAAAAGAAGAGTAAAATTCGGTTTTAAAAAACTTTTTTAATTCCTTAATAAATTTGAACCCGACCTGCTGTTACACTTGCATTCAGGGTTTCAAAACTACAAGTTGTATATTTTCCGTGTTGGAGAACCATGAATTCTCTACGGTGATAAGAGGAGACGATGAAAGGTTCATAAAATTAACCAGTGGATTTGAGCAACATTGTTAACTTTACAAGTCAAATTCGTAAATGCAGATACATGACGTTTCATGAACGGCCATTTAAAGGTATTAAAAATTCTCACAGTTAGAAACTTTTTTAAACCAAATTATACTCTTCTGTTGAGTACGAAATTGGAAGAAGACGTGATTTTCAACCGAATAAGTAAAAGAATGAATATTTTTATGCATGTTTTTCATGAAATATAATTGAATTTTTAAGGGCATGGAAAATCAATGAGAAAATTGCATGCTACATAAGTCGTCATTTTTTGCAGAGTATAGATCTTGCATGCAGCCGAAAATAAGTTCTTTCGAAAGCCGACATCCTAAGGTAACTAGATCGTTATAGATTTATTTTGCATCATGATTAGTTTTACAACACTATTTAATTTATTTTTTCGAAACGAGAACGCATTTTCAAATTTTGGTTGACATTTCATGAGTTAGCCCATCAACTGAACGTTTTTTATGAGAAATTCTCCTTAAGTGTGGACGGGGTGCAGTCCAAATATCCCACGGTGTGAAAGGCACTCAGCGGCTACCTGTGTTTCAACACTAAGATTGTAGAGACGAAAGTATTGGCCAAGTTTATCGTGGACTGTGTTAAGAGAAACTAGTATACCGTACACGTTCTCATATAATTACACTGGCCTGAGGAAAATTTATTGAAAACAACATATGCTTGCCAACCCGTCTTCCAAATACTGCAGTTGGAATTTTTGCAACCCTTAAACAGTCCAAATAATCTGGCTTCATAAGAGAAGTATTTTTTGAATTGAATGGCACTGTTGTCTTCCTTAAAAGAGCGTGTTTTTGTCTGAATTTCAGTGATTTCACCTATAAAAACCAATTTTCTATAGGTTTAAGGCAGGCAGACGTATTTCTTGCAGTGTCTTCGGACAATCGAACGGCACAAATCTGCAGATTCGTTCAAAGGCATTTGTCACTATGAGTGCTTGGAATCAAGAAACGTCGGGTTGGAAACTTACATGATTAGAAACACCTTAATCAACTATTTTCAAAGCCTAGCATCTAATGAGTACGGAATTATACTCAATAAAATCATCTATCCTTCTTTACTTTCGATTTAGTGTTGAGTGGCGGTAGTTAACTTTTGCGATTATTATCTGTGTTGTGAACGGCTCAAAGTTCTCGCATATAGAACGCGCGTCTTTTAAGCTAGCGCACCTTTGATACATCTCCGTCCCAGTAAACCATACCAAATAAAGCTGTGGAAGGCGGCAGTAGGTAGAAGAGGCCACGCCAAAAATAGGAATCCATTATTACACACCATTAGAGTCATGACCCATTTCATCATTGCTTTGCTGTATTAATGCGCTCAGTGGGCAAATAGAGAGTATGAATGTTTTATCCTTAATGCAAAAGAAGTCATTGCCTCTGATGGTCTTCTGCAAATTAGTCATTTGGCCACCAACCATAGGTAGCACTGGTAAAAAACGCCGACATGAAGGCGTCGTCATCAGCTGCGCACATGGAAACGGCATGCTTAATACGAGCAAAAATAATTATGCTTCCATTTTCTCATTCCAAAACACAAATAGTTGCTGTTAGCATATGCTTGACAGGAAGTAAAATGGCGCGTTTTTCAACATTCGATATAAATAAGAAGACGATGCGTTTTAAGAAACAAGAAAAATTTTGCCAACATTACTTTCTTTAATCGGGCAGCAGTTCGCAATTTACAAATTATACCTAACTGCGTAGTCAAAGTGTTTTTCTTCCTCTATGATAATGCATCTTGAAATTAATCTTAATGCCTATAAAGAAAGTTGTATTGTTTAATTATTCAAACAGCGATGAATACTGAGAGCGCGATTTGTGCCATATGAAGAAGGCTTTAAACAAACTAGACCTGTCAGTTGCATCAATTTAGCAAACACACAGGCAGATGGTACGTGATGACGTCACAACCAGCATCTGCCGAAAACCGACCATTTTGCGTCAGTTCGAGTTTTACGTTCCTTTTGCTAGAGTAGCAAGTGTAAATGTGCTCAATACTAACTCCACCGAATCGGTTACAGTCTCAAACGTAGCCTCGTCTGACTGGCCCTTTTACTAGATAAATAAATGGATTGCAGTATTAAATTAGCCGGGCAAACACAAAGTCAGGATTTAGTTAATAAGCGTTGAAGATCAAACGATTACTTGGCACGTTTTTACACCTCACTTCATATGGCGTTTGACGTACTGATGATCGATACTGACCGTGAAGCAGTAGTCTGCATCTGGCCTGTTGCTTTTAATGAGCTGCTTATGAACATATTTGCAATATTGCTGGTTGAGGAAATTAAACATTAAGATTATTTTGTTCTTCCAAATTTGCAAGGAAATTAGGCGATCCTCAAGCTTTACACTCAGCCTGATTTACTAAATCATGCTCGTTATGGCCACACAATTCTCAGATAAAGTCGGTGACCGCAGAACAGTGATTATTGGCTTTTTTTATCGCAATCATATTAATACGTAAAAATTGGCATATCTTCAAGTATGCTATGTGGCATATCAGCTAATGTGTACTTTAACTGTAGTTTCGTTTGCCTTCATTTAAAACCATATTTCAGTTTGACAATATGATGATGTTGTTCGTTTGAAAAACAATGTAGTTGTTTCTGAAGAACATTTGCATCGTGAGTAAATGCCATCCATGCACGATCATTCTGAATTATACAGTGGACATATTAGGCCATGCAAATTATCGGAAATACTAAATTTCGTTTTGAGTCAAATAATTTGTCCAAAGAAGTTTGTTGTGCTTATCAGGGCTCAGCAAAACCTCACGATATTTCAGTTGTAGCGATGCTGACCTTACTTCAAACTTCTTCCCGGTGGCCCACGAGCGTAAATGCAAAATAATCTCTTAAGTGATATGAATGTTTCCAACCTATTTTCGGCGTCATTATGGACTCAAATTTAAAATACATGCACACACAGATTGTTGCATTCTCTCGCAAGAGGCAACGTCTTCATTGAATTTTATCCTTGCAAGGGTATATTGACATTACAAAAGCTCCTACTTGTAAACTGTTAGGGTCATAAAACGAGACCCATAGAGAATTGATATTTGTTATTTGCAGCGTCGGTCACAAAATTCTACATGCACAATATGATACAGTTTGCTGATAAGCAATTTACGGTTTTCCTGGCACCAAACGTATACAAACGTAATTTAAAAATCTTCTATGCCAGTGTGAAACCGGTTGGGTAGAAGATTGCTCGAGAATTCAAAAGTCTGTCAGAGTCTAAATGGGCATCCTTTCCAAACACAAAGTGTAAAGATGACGTAATCTGCTACCATAACGGATGTAAAAGAGGAGGCACTTCTGCATGTTTTCTGTATTTAAATTTGTGAGTGCGGTAAAAGTCTATGAAAAAGGTTAATGCAAACAAAGCGTCAACTTTAATGCAATGTGTTGCTTCGCGGACGGTCGAAACAAATTCATTTTAAAGCTAGCATTTAGGCGTGAGTAGAAGGCTAGGGATGATATTTCGTAACAATTAATATTGCAAACATTCTTAAGTTATTTTTTCGAATCTTAAGCATATTTTGAAAATTCGGTAAAGTTTTTCCTGTGAATAGTTATGCTGTTGCGGATTTATGCGGGGTGATTCGACATTACTGAGCACAATCAATAAATTATACTCAGTAGAATAACAACGACCCTTAGTGTAGGCAGATGCACTTATTCCATTGGTCGTGGGTTATGCTACTAAAACAAAATTTGGCATTTTCGTGAAAAACGGACTAGGATAAGTGGGTGTTGATGAACGCACAAAAAAAATCATTTCACCGTGTAGCGAGGCGAAACAAGGATGCCGCAGACACTATTCATTAAGCTTTACCCTACTTTTAATCAGAAAACAAATACCTCAGATTTTCACAGTTCGACTCCGTCCTCAGGGAGTCAATTTACTTCTTACATGGACAGCGCCAAGTCGTGGTAATAGTTTTATACATTGTCCGTCGCCCTCATATTTTTTAGACAAAGTAAAATAAATAAGTTGTCTTTTCTTTCGCCCCTGGACTCCCTTACCGCTAGTCCAATCAAGGGGTAACGCATAGGCCTTTTTGCATAACCGTATGCCTGGAGACACGATCGCATGCACGTATTCATTAATATGACTAACTTCGAATGACTGCCGCTTATCCCAAAATATTGAGCAGTTTCAGCGGGTGCCTGGGATGCAATAGCCTTCAAACAAGCAAAGATAAATAGGCCTGGTCTGCAACCCACTTTATAGGCTTATTTGGTATACCAATAAGCATATGATGCAGCAAGGTCGTCAATGTCTAGCCTATACTTTTAATAACTGACCTTCTTTGCCGAGTAGTCTACGGTTTAACCATAAACATTTCCTTAAAGTTATGCTCGCGAGTGTTTCTTGATTATAATTTAACATCCAGGAATACTGTTCAATACAACTCTTACGCCATGCTAAAAGTTTAAAAAAGTAAACACCAGAAAATGGTCAAAGAGTAACTGCAGAGGCAATGAGTGAAATGTGCCTACTTCAGCATTTTGGTCAAAAACAGGAAAAAGAAAGTTTTTATGTTCCTAAAACAAGGAGCAACATGCCGCAGACAATTCAGATTTATTTATGTCACTCGGGAAGTCATACTTGCGCTTAAAGCGACAACTGGCTCTGCGTTACATGCATATATATATATATATATATATATATATATATATATATTGAAAATAAGTAAGATTCTTTGGGAAGGGAATAAACTTTAATGAGTAAATTTTCGAGTCTGGATCCCCAGCTCGTCGTCAGACTTTTGGGCAATGTACAAAAAC
>CACRXP010000971.1:55938-72010 GCA_902702965.1 Spirometra erinaceieuropaei
TACGAAGTCGGTGGTGCGCGTCAGTTATGAATGCTCCAAGCATTTGTTGACCATAACGGATCGCAATTTGATAGCCTTGGGTTGACTTTATCGCAGGCTTTATCCGCACAGACTTCGGAAGAATCTTGTTGTTACGACAACGAGAACAGCGGCCACCCAAGCACCAAAAACTTTCACCTGGCGGACCCTCCCATACATCAAAAATGTATCTGAACTTGTCGAAAGACAACTGAAAAAGCATCAGATACACGTAGCACACCAACCTACAACCACCTTGCGTACACAGCTTGTACACCCTAAGGACAGGGTTGGCTATCTTGATAGGAAAGGTGTTGTCTACAAGATACCATGTTCCAGTTGTGATGCCGTGTATTGTGGCCAAACTGGGAAATCCGCCTCCACCCGCTTACATGAGCATCAGTTAGCGGTGAGGAGACGAGATCATTTATCCCAGGTGGCTATGCACACACTGGACACTGGACACAAATTTGCATGGGAGAACACCCGCATTGTTGGCGCCTGCCCAATAAGGAAAGGCCGCGAATTCCTGGAAGCAATGCACTCAGATGAGGCATGCATCAATCGGCATATCGATTTAGATGCCACATACAAATTTCTCAAGGACAAATGGAAGCGAGCGCAGCCAATGCCGAAGGGATGACGAAATCGTTTACGCGCATTGGCGCAGACTTCGACCAACCATAGAATCATTTGTTTGACACGGTTAAATAGTTAACTGTTTTTGTACATTGCCCAAAAGTCTGACGACGAGCTGGGGATCCAGACTCGAAAATTTACTCATTAAAGTTTATTCCCTTCCCAAAGAATCTTACTTATTTTCAATTAAATTTCTTGGGATGCCCGTTTTCCAGCACATATATATATATATATATCACTTAGTTGCGGATTTCCTCTTTACTGCTAACTGAATTTAAATGCCCCACAACCTAGGGGACTTATTTTGCTACGTAATTTGTTATTTTGACCCCTGTGACAGGAACTCATGATATGTTTTTTATTTTGCATTTTCAGAAAACAACATAACTCATCTAACAGTCTTCCACTCAGGAGTGCAATGTTTCGAACACGAAGGCTGTTGTCAAACATTATAACAGATGTTTCCAAATGAATAATTCTGATAATTGGTAGTAAATGGTTCTTTCGTTTTAATGATATACAGTGAAAATAAACTGAAAACAGGCAAGTCACTGATGTATTGTCATGCATTTTGGAAATCCAGTTGCGGATGGCCGAACATTAAATACAAGTAAGTAAAAACGACCCGAGTTCCCAAGTTGCAGCTCATCTGACATGACCGGCCACACATTCTAGTAAGCTGAGAAAAAAGTCGTCGCGAAGCATGATAACCAAGTGGCCAGTAAATAGTTTGGGCCGTGGTGTTCCGATTATCGACTGATCATCAAACACAATGTCCTGCTTCCCCATATTCTTTGGCGGATTCAATAACCAAGCAAAGCGTGCGGACGAGTACAGTTCACAGTGCTTGTGTCGGTAGGACAAATAGTTCCAGAACAAACACGAGGGATAAAGTGCACACAGTTACCAACTCGGCTACTAATAATTAGACAAGTCATATATGCTTAAGCGGATTTTGAACGATTTATATTGATCTAACAGTGAAAAATTCGGCCTTGGTGGGATTCAAACTCAGAACAGCAAGGGAGGGCGTTAGCACAGCCAACGCTTTAGCCACCCGAGCTAGGAGGGTTAACCGGCAGAAATGATTTGCATCACATTTGAGTCAAGTTACCTGCCGAAAGCATTTATGAATTACTTGGATTACTCGGGAAAACTTGCTTGGACAATGAGCTTAATGTATCAGATTTGGCGGATTCCAGACGTTGTAGTAGGTTGGACAGGTAACTTGAATTAAAAGTGATTGACTTCCCTGTCCCTCGGTGGGGCATCGGATCTCATGTGGCCGTACCAAAGTCCTTCGCTTACTTTCATGAGTTTGAATCCCACAAAGGGGCCGCGTTTGTCACAGGTGAGTCAATATGCATTAACTAATTGCTGTACCATGTGCAACAATTTAAAACTGATGCAAGAGCTGTTTATATGGATAGGTAAACAGTTGCATAGCACTGTGTAACCTATGTGCGACAAATTTCCATGATCAATTATGTCTCTGCTAATAAATTCGAATGTAAATCCCAAACAGCACATCAGCGATCGTGTCTTTTTCCGACTAATTCCGTGAAGTAGCCTCGTCACTCCTGTCAGCGAAGTTGAAATAAATCTTCTTTTCCGATCTCCAAGGATTATGTCTGAACCCTGGGCAGAAAGAAACCCAGTTTTGTTCATTTCCCGGTTGGCAGAATTAAGGGTTCCGGACGATAATTCGAAATAGATAAGGAAGTCATTAAAACAGGTTTATAGAGATAGTGGTTAAAAATCGGGAGAGGACACCCAAAAAATTCGCCTAACCAAAGCATCCTGTCTTACGGGACAGGTGGTAATAGGGGTTTTATCGGTGATGTCTGGTGGGGATGTACGATACTAGCCGACAGAAAGCCTTATTTGAACAGGTGAATAATCGAAGTTGGCCCGCTCTCCGTTCCGTTATTACAGAATGGGTCGCCAAAGGCAGTATAGTGACAACGGACGAGTGGAAGGCGTATAATCGTCTTCCCTCAGAAGGTTATCTACATTACTCTGTTAACCACTCAAAGAACTCCAAGGACCCTGCCACCGGACGGCACATCAATGTCATTGAGGCATACTGGAGTAGACTGAAAAGGAAACTCCACGAGGGAGGCTCTGTATGTGGTTGAGCTGTGTGGGCCCACATAGATGAAGTTCAGTATCATCTTTGGTTTGGCCTCAAGGCCATGTCTTTGACAGATGCCTAAAATCTGTTCCTGTCCTATGTTGTACAGACTTGTCCTATTTAAAAGTGGTTTTGTTTTGTAATAAACTGCCATAATGCGAATGTATGCCGTATATTCAGGTGTATGTGTGTAACGATGGAGAAGGTTGGGTTATAGTGACCATCGTCCATGTAACCTCCTGCGATGTTCATTTGGTCAGCCGATGTTAGGCCGTCGCGGAAAGTCCAAGTAATGTGTGAGACTAGGCTTGAAAACGCTGATATAGCCTGAAGGCGTTTTAGTCCACTATTTAAAGTATTATTTCTAGGTAACGGATTTTTTGGGTGCCATCTCCCGATTGTTACCAGATATTTAATTTATAAAAGGCTGGGTCATCTCATTAACGTCTAAAAGATAAATGCACGGCATGAGGCAAACATTAAAGGAATATTCGTCAAAACGCCAATGTAGCCGAACAAGCAAAAACGATCAGTCAAGGTCGATTTACTGTGTCAGTCTTCTAAATTCCTCTTTGATATTCGGCATTTAGTGCGTGAAAAAGAATGACCTGCCTATGCCTTTTGAAGTGCTTATGCTAGAACAATTGTTTGGGCCAGTTTTTTCTTTATGATAATTTTTATGTTGTAATACGCATTCCAAAATGCCGGGTAAAATTGATCGCCAAGAGCAGATAAAAGTACTGTCTTGAAAACTCTTTGAGCACTACTCTGATATATCTAGTCTGCGTTTCTGGATTTCCGTAAAAATATACGTCAGCAACCATGCAAGTTATGGCATAGTTGATGTAATATACGATAACGCACTACAAGATTTTTATCAGACGCCATGTCCTATTGGGCGACATGTCCTAGCGGCAATTAGTTATTAGCTAATTTTCGCACTAAATGAGATTAATAAGTCAAAGTCGGTTGACCTACAACCGAATTCCCACCCAATCTCGTAGTTGTTATCCACCCTGGAAGAACTGCGGAAACAAGATTTGCAAACAGTGAACCTAAAAGTAAAAATTATTTTAGGACTGCGGAAGTTGTACCGTGTTAATAAAAATGCAAGAAAACATGTATACGCTGCAAGATCAATGATATTCCCGAAGATGAAAGTTTCTAAGCATAATAGCATAGATGTATCATATAAGATCATTGTAAAAGCACATTACCAGTCTACAGCTGCATAAGGCAACCACAGTCACATTTTATGCGCCAAAGTTTTCGGAATGGATTTTGTGTTAGTCATTTCTAATGCAATACTTAAGGTTTTACGATGAGTTAACACGTTCTCATGCCTTTGACCGCGCCTCCCGGAAAGGTTTTCAAAATGCACAATTTATGTTGAGACATTTTGAAAAACATAAAACTGTCACAGTATTTTTTGAACGTTTCCGTCTATCATAAAGAGCTAAATGCTCTTCCGCGCGTATCCTGTAGTTAGAAGGAACGGCCGTTCTTTACCGAATTTCAGTCAGTCAGTCAGTGTATTTGAGGGAAATAGGCTTACGCCTTTGAATTCCCTATTTGTACATAAAAAATCGATAAACAAGCAAAAATGGGAAGAAATTACAGCATTAAGTGAATGCATACATTGATTCACATATGTCACTAGTCACATGGTTAAAAAGTCGCATAGTCCGCTTGTTGCTGCAGCATATATCTGTCAAGGCGACATTTAAATGTCCCCACAGATTGAGACATAACAACCGTCTCGGGCAGGTTATTCCACGGTTCCACGACACGGTTGGAGAAGAAATGTTTTCTCACATTCAGTCTACCCTGTGGCACATGTAGCTTGAAGGGGTGTCCCCGGAGGTGAGTTGTGGTGGCGAGTTGGAAAAAGTCATCGCACCGAAGGGCACAATCCAAGCCGCTCACGATACGGAAAGTTTGTATCATGCCTCCGCGCAACTGCCTATAGCTCAGAGGATAGAGATTAAGGTTAGTTAAGCGGATCTCGTATGGCAGTGCACTTTGACCTCTTACTAATTTTGTGGCTCGCCTCTGCACCCTTTCGAGCAGAATTTGCGTAAAACCTATTCGACCTTTTGAAGCCGTCTGACACAAGCGCCAAGCATGGAGTTCAAAAAGTGAATACGTTGACGCTCAAACTATCGTATTTTGGACGGTCCAATATGTAGCCCATTTTAACGTGCATTGTGCCAAATATTTAATGCTGATCTACCAATCAATCGATGGCACTCTAGTCTGTTAAAATGCATTCTCATATTTTTACTTTTAACGAGGCATCGAATGTTTCTTACTCGACCCGCTTTTGGCACCAATTCGACGTTCCCTACCTCCAGGCGCTCATATTAATTTCAAAGATCATTTGAATCCAATGTCAAAACCAAATTTATCAAGTAGAATTTATGCAAGTTCCGATTTCTTATACGTCTCAGCGCTACGTCTTGAAATATAATTTTTTCATTTTTCTTACGAATTTTTCAACAATAATCGTCCAGATTGCGTGCAAACTCAAAAGCGTTTCCAAAAAATCTCAGCCCATTATACATGTGCCTTGAATTTTGCTTTTGTAACCGTTTCAACCGGTACAAGCGAAAAGGTATCATTCGAGGTTTAGTTGAATAATCTGAGACACAAGAATAGGGCCAGGAAGGTCATTAACTTGAAGCTTATTGTTTGCACGCAAACCGACCATAATAGACACGCAGGCATTGTGAGCACAGAGTAGCTGCAGTAGTTATAGAACATAATTGCTACATTATTATATGCCGAGCAGAAACATTAGCTGCCGTATAGGACTCGCCTGTCCCATCAGGGTCGAAGAGGCCGAGCATATGGCGAGAGTTGATAGTCGCATGTGGCGGGAGCTTAGTAAGGGCACATTGCTCTCGCCCCCTACGCACGCAATAGTTAGTCGTTCACTGGTTAAGGTAATGAGAGGTGAGAAAACCGGACACTGCCTTCAGGGACAAACGGTTGCACGCTCACCATGTCAATGGCTAGTGAGGAAAAAAGCTCGAGCAAGCAGGCAGGCATCGCACCGAGTGCAATCGCCTGTGATGCGTGTGACAGCTAACAATTGTCAGGGATTTGCGCCCGCCTAACAGGCACATTCCACACTAAGCGTACTGATCCATGAAATGCTGATTGGAGTTCTGAAATGGGTTAATGACCAAAATCATCACTCATGTGGGGTTGTACTACTGATCGTCCTGCAGAACCATTTCAGGATATTTCAACTCCATCAGGATGCCAACATTTGTAGGAATTACGTTCAAGCCGCCTGAAATAACTACACTCTGCAAAAGCAATAACTTAAGTAGCAGGGCTTTATCTCATTCAATTTTTTTCCTGAAAGACATGTACAGAAATATTTGTTTATTTATTTGTAGAAAAAACGGATATTTTTAATTTTATATTTTAAAGAAAGTTATGATTTAGTCTTAAAAATTGTCTTTAATGATCGATTAATCTTGGAACCGAACTTCCGGTGCACTTGCGTTAAGATTTTCCGAACTAAAAGCTATACATTTTACCCGCACGGAAAATCACACATTTCTATATGCTCTTGAGAGAAGACCATATAGGCCACATAAAATTCGGCAATTGATTTGAGCCAAATTGTCGACTTGACAGGGGACATTAGTAAATGCAGAGGCAAACATTTCACGAAATTGAAATTTGCAAAATACAAAAGTATTCCAAACTGAATTGCACCCTTGCTTTAAGTATGAAATTTGCAAAAAACGTAATTGTCTAACACATTGACAAAAAGAGTACATATTCTGAAGCATATTTTCCACGAAACTTATTAGAATATATAAGAGAAGCGGACATCATAGAAGAAAAATCCTGCTAAGTAAAAAGTCATTTTTGCCGAGCGGGTTTGCAGGCGACCGGAAAGACGTTCATTTAAAACTGACATCCTAAAGTAACTGAAATGTCTGGGGATTACATCACACGGTAATTGGTATTACAATCCTAAACAAGTAGTATTTTTGAGTCGATTGCGCATTTCAAAATCGTCGCTAGCATTTCTTTCCTTAGCCCACCTACGACGGATAGATTGTGCAATATCTTCGGGTTCAGTACCTTTATATATTAAAACAGTCGGCAAAGACCATTTTCCTCCTCAGATCGCTTTCTCTTTTTAACATTTTCAGGATTGTGCCTCCATATTTGTACCCCAAATTCAGTTTTCACTAATTTTGAATAGTGATTCCTATTTGCAGTATTCCCACAAAAGATCTTCGCCTTTTGACTGATCCCCGCTTTTAGCAAAAAGGTTTGCAACTGAAGTTACGATACGAAAAATTTGAGTCAGAAACATCAATAACAATTCAGTTTAACCCAACATAAAGCCTTAAATTTTGTGGCGATCTCAATTTGAATTCCGCGGACCTATAGTGTGTTCTTTGAATGTTTGGGTTTTGTCGACAAATGTTGGTAAATAATATGGCAAGCTGCTAAACTTTGTACAAGGTTTCAAATATACATATATATACGATCAATATCGGTTTATGTCACTCAGTATATGGCATATATAGCATAAAGTTTATTTTAAGACCAATGGTCTAACATTCTTCCTTTTAGCCTCATCTAGCGAGAGGTACGTGTTTCAGCTGAAAACCATATTCGCTGACCTATTGACCGCCTTTGTCCCAAAACAGACCTATCGAGTTTCAAGTTAACGAAAAGTGCCTTGTGATGCATAAGTGGATATTACTTAGTTCGCTGAGCATGAGTAAATTTTGTGGATTTCAGCAGTCCTTACTTATGCACTGTATCGTAAACGTATACCACTGCGATGAGTACTTAGACAACATCATCTGTCGAACAACGAGTGCTTTGAGAATGACCACAACCTGTACACTTTTAGCAAAATTTTTGCATGTAGGTCTTCAGTTTTATAAATGGTTGATCTTGAAATTCCGTTTGTTTAAATGAGATTGCATTCAGTTAATCTAAAAAAGCGACTCACTTGAACGTCAGATTGCGCTATTTGTATATCCGTGTTTCGTATATTGATATGTGTTTTTATAAACATCTATGCAGAGATGCTAACAAGTTTTCTGCGTTTTATGCAGCCATTTCTAAAGCACGCAACGCTAACACACAGCATGTACGCATATACAATAGTCGCGGTAATGCAAAACTAGGAAAAATATCGGTTTTCTTTCAGGTTTTCCGAAATCTTCGTCACTGTTTTAGAGGTCGGAAACCAATAATGCGGTAGTCAAGATACTGTTTATCTCCTTATACTACAAATTTTGTCCTTTTACAGAGCTAACTTAGCAGAGGAAATCTAAATTCTGCGGCCTCACAATACCGTCAAATAAGCCACACCCGCAATTAGACAATAGTAAAGCAGAGGTTTATCGTCGAATGCAAATTATTTTGGACAAACAGACATTTGCTCTAAATCACATGGCAGTCATATTTGTTTCTCCTAGTAGTCATATGATCTTCTCAGACGATTTCCTAAATTGCTGTTGACCAGTAACGCATGTTCTCTGTACTTTTTGTGCACCGACTATAACAGCCTAAGCACGCCTGTCGTAAATTTACCTCCCCCCTGGCCGCCCTGAGCAAGTGTACTCGTGGCGGTGGATGTATTGGTTGCTTAGCAGCAGTGGCTGTTATCTGCTTCCATGTACTATGCTGATCATGCATTAACCTGAGACACTTGTATCGGTCGGTGTGCGCTAATGTCAGTGCGTTGAGTGCTATGGGCTGGTTAAGAATCTTACATGTTTTAAGATCCAACGCGCAGAGTTTTATAAAACAAGTTATGTCGACAGAGGTGTTTTTTAAACTCGGCTAATCTCTGTTTGATCTTAGTCGAGATTATTTCCGAAACTAAATATAAACCATACAACATGTCGTCCAATTTTGTGAGAAACAAACCACTTTTCCACGGACGCATTTATGTGGACAATAATGACACACTACCGTTGAAAAAGCAACGAATATCAAATGATTTTTGCTGGTACTTGTTCGAGAAAACGCTCAGAAATCTAATTTCGTGTATGATTGGCAACTGCATATGTATCGACAAACAGTCGGCATACTACCTCATAAACTTTAATCAAGAAGTTAGGACCTGCTATAGATTCTAAAATATTACCTGTGTAGGGTCGCATTATGAATTATCCTGCAACACAGTCCTAGGACATTTCTCATATGCCAGACTGCCGGCTTTTAAAATATGTTTTCCGGCTGCCTTAAAAACCGGCAGTTTGCGAAAGATATTTGCATAAATGGCAAACCTTTTTTTCTATTGATTTAATATGTCCTCATAAATTTAAATATATATTTAAGGCTAAATGTCCAAAAATAATTTACCTTGCATTTGTATGGCAGCAAACCACGTTAATTTTAAATGATGTCCTTTAAAAACGGCATATGTGACGTTGAAAGCTTTTTGTTTTGAGTCTTTTAAGATCTTAAACATCGATTGCTAAGCAGCGTGTCGGTTCATTTAGTAATCCTGCTTGTAAAACTCACGAAATGGTCCACCTCCATCGCAAAACGATGTAAGTTTTTAAGAAAGCAACTAAATAGTTCCTTTTATTTGCACGCGAATATAAGCTTACATTTTCGAAACCCTGAGTGCAAACGCAATTCCGGCCGGCCTAAAATAGTTCGAGAACCAGAAACGTTTTCTAACCTGAATTATAGTAATAGAGGCGGAGAGGCGAGTCCCAGAAAGCAGTCGGTAAAAGGAGGCACGTTCGCTGGGACGGGCTTAATTTGCCTGACAATTCGTATCCCTGCTCGAACACATCATCAGAGGCAATAGCAGATATAGGTAGTTTATGCACAAGTAACCGCAGAATTCATATGATGCAGTCGTTATGATACCGCACGCATTTGGAAATTAACGGCTCCTTGCACAGCTGCGTTTGTGACTGATTGGGTGGTTGCTGTTGATGCTCAGTACTTACATCGTATTTGTCGCTTTCTTGAACACTTTATTCTTTAAACCACCACTATGTTTCCGCATAGGAAGACATCCAGGAAGGGCAGCTGGTTGCTCTCTTCCCCTCCGTCGTAAATTTTATGTCTGGGAAGACCGCATTCAGATGTTTATTGAATGTCAGCGGTTGGTCGCAGTCCATAACAAGGAAAGTATCATCCACAAACCGGACCCAGAACTTCGGTCTGTGGTGTTGGAAGACCAGCGACTCTAACCGTTGCAGGACCGCCTCGGCGATGAATCCCAAAATCGACCAACTCGTATGTGTGTCCTTCACCCCTTCGTAGAACGTCCCGTCGAAAATGAAGTACGCACTGATGCAGAACTTTAGGAGTTGAAGGACTTGGGCGTGTCCAGGATGGTTCTACCTTTCATCGTAGTTGCTTTGTAGAAGCAACTTGATTGTCCCGATCGTCAGGTCCTGGGGAAAAGAAGTAAAAATGGATGCAACACCAAAAGATACCATGACCTCATCTGGATGGATGCATATCCCTTAACGTTACCCCAGGAATTCTGCAGAGGAAGAGACCGTTTTGTCTGACTCAGTGGCCAAGAACTTGAGAGGCCGGAACGGCCGCTTAGCCAGTCCGCATGTTGCGCACCTTAGGGAGCCCTCGAACAAAGAGAAAGCCATATCTTGGGGTGTTGCATATGTCTGCCGGAATTCTCTAAGGCAAACAATGTAGCATTTATTTAGTGTGTCAGCGCTTTTACAGGGTTCGTTGCACATGGGACGCGGAATTATCTGTCCTCCAGTAGACCTTTGGCTTTTTGAAGGTAGTCTGTCCTGTTCAGTAAAACCGTGGAGCGCCCCTTGTCCGCTGGCACGATGACCACGTTTTTGTCGGCCTTGAGTTCCCTAAGCGCATCTCGTTCGACCTTGGAAAGCACTTCCCGCGAACTGTGGGTCATTAGGAGAGACGACACTTGATTTTGGACGAGGCTATTAGTCTCCTCCGTTGCTTCCGCCTGATTAATGATCGATTCCACTGCTGCACTCGTGTTGACAGGTCTGGCGTCAGCCGTGTTAAATGAAGTATCGTCTCGTAAAACTCGCATCTGATCGTTCATCATCTTATTTGTCGACAGGTTTTGGTCGAGTTTGTGGTTTTTGAGTGACGTTGGATTGGGCAGTTTTCGGATTTTGGTCTCCATTGCTGCCCCTCGTACCATTCTCTGTTTGAGAGCTCGTTCAGATGCGCTCCGCAATAGCAGATCTTTTCCAATCTCACCCATGAACCAACAGCGCCTGGTCCTCTCTAGGTCAGTGTTCTGACGATGCTTGCGAAGTCTTGTGTGGAAATCTTGGAGGACCACGCAGATCATCCCTCTGCCATGCGCGCATGCAAACACTGTTTCTTACGCTGGTCAAGCAATCACTTCACCGACAT
The DNA here is from genome assembly GCA_902702965.1 of Spirometra erinaceieuropaei. Taxonomy (NCBI): domain Eukaryota; kingdom Metazoa; phylum Platyhelminthes; class Cestoda; order Diphyllobothriidea; family Diphyllobothriidae; genus Spirometra; species Spirometra erinaceieuropaei. Next base: position 67,115 of record CACRXP010000971.1, read on the forward strand.
CCAACACCCCTGATGAAATTACAGCTGTAAACCATAAGAATGTCGACCATCAAACAGTCATATCATCAAGGGCAACAACCCCTTATACATAGGGTAAGCGGTAAATTTTTATTGGCATCCAGCAGCGAATAAAACCCTGGCGCCAGCAACCGTATTTTTTTCGTGAATTGTACTGGTCTTCAGGAAGTAATTTTCTGGCACAGTAATTCAAAAAAGAATAGTTCTTGCATTTGATTTATTAAAAGTGTCCTAGGTTACAAGGGCGTCAAAACCAATTGAGAAAACTCATAGCACCAATATAGACATTTTTACAAACTCTATCTTATGCAGGCGATTGGATAAAATGTTTCTGCAAAAGACGACATCGCGTACTGCACGGAACATATATGGATTATACTCTAAGATAAAGAATATTTTAGACATTTATAACTGATGTTTTTGAATTTAAAATGCGCTTCAGTGCTTCGGACAAAAGTTCATGCTGTCCCACGCCAACAGCTCTTTAGCAATATATTTATTCGGTTGCTTTGTGATTTGGAATTGAACGTAATTTGGCCCCGCCATCACAATTATAACCGGTATCTGAAAATACATACTGCTACTCTAAAACAACATGATGGACATTTTGGAGTGTAAAAATATACGTACATACTTACTGGCATACAATTCTTGCATTGGGCGCAATGGCCAAAAATGCTGACAAAACCTCGTCGGGCAGCATGGAAATCACCTTATCAGTCACAAGCGCGACTGTGTAAAATTGCTTAGACTTATTGCACTAAGCCGAATAACGAGTTCTGCAAAATTAAATCGCATCGAGGGAAGCTAAGAGTGAATGTCTACCCACATAACTTTGTCAATCGATGGATGCACAGGCGAGATGACGGTTCATATGCCAACTGTTTTAAATTCTGCCGAGCGTCTCCATGAACCACTAACGCCTAGTGGGCCGTCAACTGCCTATTTACACCACTTATTTTCGAGACTGCACACAGGTGAGACGAAACCGTCATGGGCCAAGTCATGAAAATGAGGATTCCTTTGGCACAGCAAGACAATTCTGGATTCATTTACTGTGTCTAGTCTGACTTTGCCCTAAGTGGCAACGTAGGAGACGTTAATGGGACCCAACCATCAGCAGCAAAGAGAAGCGGTAAAGCCAGCCCACAGGTAACGGCTGCTCAGACGAGAGTCAATCGCACGCTAAATTAAGAGGAGGCATTTTTTTCTCGAGACACTTGACAGAGTTGTATTACCGACAAAGCCAAAGGAGACTGGAATGGCCATTTCTGGCTTATCATCCGTCTTCAGCCAGTCATTCCCAATCCCGAAGTGTGGGGCACCCGATGCGTGGACTTCTAACAAACAGGTCGCGAGTTGGAGCCTTGAGTGTTCCACACCTCGGGATGGGGTATGACTGGCTGACGACAGCTAATAAGCCAGAAGTGGCCATTCCATTCTCCCTGGTCTTTGTCGGTAATATCATTCTGCCTATATCATGCGCCGGGAAAGAGACCGTAAGGCACAGTGGAACGAGTCAGTTCTGTAAGAACGATCGGTGAGAGTCATCTACCACTAGACATTTGACAGATACGCGAACGGCGAGCTCCTCGAATCAAACTGTTTCTAACCCCCAGTTTACCAAAAGGGTTAGTGATGTTCTCCTGCCCGGGGAGAGGGCGGCCAAAAATGCCTCCACTGGCAATAACAATAAATGACATTGCTGAGTGCCGTTTATGCGAATAACCAAAACGTGTGTTGAAATCACCATAATTAACCACGCAGGTGGTGGCAATTAAACAACTGTCGAACCCTGCGCGATAGTCTGAAAAAATTGTGAAGGTTGTTCATTTCATTATGTGCGCAGATGTGTAACGACTGCAATACTACTGCGTCTACCACACTTTAATTTATACTGCATTTGACGAAAGGTTTCAGGATCTAAGTTGAAGTTCTCGTTCTAGCACTCATACCTATACCTTCTCATTTGTATAGTTGAATTTGCCTTTTCGCATATAATAGCGCTACTGCATGGATCTAAGCTCTGGTGTATACATTGACTACTTTTAGAGGTTGCTGTCAATTGCGAACATGATAAATGAAATCTTACACTTTAATCTGTCATGTAACCTCAAAAAAGATTCAAGAACGCCTTTCAGGTTCTTATGTTTGTGTTTGTAAGCATGCGGTTTTTGCATATAGAAAAAAATCAAAACCAAAACTTCAGCTACTGTCCACGCAAATGACGACAGTTTTAAGTCGCCAACTGGCAATCTCGATGTTTTCTGCGCTCACTTTTATATTAATAGATTTGTATGTTAAATATTTACCTGGATGTAAACATACCATAAACAAAGTTATATGCCAGAACTCTAATAAGAAATCTTTAGGCAGTAGACACTTTTTACTCCTCCGCGGGTGCATAATGTCGTTGGGGCACCGTTTTTTCGATATATGAAGGATTCCTTTTTAGCTGATTTGCTGACTAATCCTTGCAGCCCAGTCAATTTGGGATCGAGATAGTCATCTTCTCTCTTTTAAAGTGACGAGGATTTCGCTGAACCTGTACTGCAGGTAAAGGTAAGCTGAACGAACTTACGTGGCTCTGTCGCAGAGCGGCTACTGCGTGCACTGCATCCATCCTAAGCCACTGAGAACTAGCCGCCGGTGAAAACGGAATGACTAATCTGACGCAGCGTGACATTTATGAGAATCGCTGCCTGGTCAAATCGACTGCACCCTCTCACCTCGTACAATGCAGATTTGGAACTTCGTAAGAGATGTTGTTTTTAACCTGCCCAACGTCAAATAAAGTATTTGATCATCATTATTTAACACCAAGCTATTGTAGCAAAGTCTGAATGTTAACTTTTAAGGATTTTTTCACCGGCTGCAAAAGGCTCAGTCAACAAAAATGAGGATTTATCTAGTTTGAACTTTCATATTAGTTTTGATATATTTAATAAATGTATTGTTTTGTCAGCAAATCGTGTCTTTTTAAAATTCGGCACTTCAAGAATATGCATTTTTCGCCCAAAAACGTTAGCATTTGTACAGTTTTTAAAACCAAGTACTGTCTACGTAGCTTACCTTGCATCCGTTCATTATCTTACCATCCCCACAAATTTTGCTATTCAGTTCACATTTATTAAAAACTTGCGTCTCCTGAAGGGCGTCTTCAGAACGCCATTTGCCACAAAAGAAAACCACCGTCATCTACTGAAACGTCGGCAACCCACGACCGAATGCGTTAAAAAATGTCGTCCGAAACTTCGTCCCTGTGACGGAAAGAAAACTGCCCATACGCCAACATCCATAGCTTGCAATTCTTGACGGGTAAACTAGCCGCACTTCTGTTCTTCAGGGATTGCCCATCAGTGGCCGGAGAATTTTTAGGAAAAAAGGACTCAAACCTACAGCGCATAAACAGGACAAGGCGGCTAGATAACAGACTAATTCGGAGGAGCAGCGGGGTTTCTGGCGCTCTTGATCAAGATGAAAATACATAATCTGTGGGGCAGTCGTCCCCTAAAACATTGCTATATATGTGAGCATCGAAAACGATAATGTATAATCTTGAAGCTGATCAGCTCGAGTAGGCCCTGAACGTTCTGATGCCAGATCCCTAATCCAATACCTACATTCAACTTTATGACAATGGGCAGTCGGTTGTGATTGCGAAGATGGCAGGAGCACTGTCGCTATCTCTTTTTCCGTAAGGTGCTACCCCCACAACTCTCATCGTCGCAAACCTGAACGCAAAAGAGAGGTATCGTTTATGATTTAGTCATCCTAACATAATCATACCTGGAGCAGAGCACATTTTAATTGAGTGCTATCTGTCATTCATCTTTACTTTGCTTTCCTCCTGCTCGGTCAGTGGGTCAATCTTTTTTAACTTATACGTCAGCTATGAGTACGTTAAATTCACCCATTTATAAAAATTATTAACCACCTTCCCATAGGTAAGTCTGTGTGACTTTCATTTCTTGAAACTTTGGCAGAAGACTTTATTCACGAAAAGGCTATCTACAACGTTGACTTTGTCTGCACAGTGATCATCAAACCAATATTAACTTCTTCCTAGCAATTATATAAATAATAATACTGTAAGCGTCCTTACTATTCGCAGGTATAATTGTCGCATGTCCTGAATTCTGATCAACTTGAAACTATTAAACAGCAAGTAGGGTGTTCTAACTATTCATTAACTCATTGTCCCATTACAGATTTGACCAGTATTTATCTTCTTAAAGACAGAAATTATAAGATGCGGTTATGTAGACCCTCCTGACGGAACCAATACTGTTGGGGTTATGGGTAGGGTTTGTCGTTACGGTTTAGAGTTAGGGGTTATGATTAGGGTAAGGGGGATGCGGGGTAGGATAAAAGGGCAACTATATCTCACCTACTCAAAACAAAACCGCGTATTCACAATAGCTTTTCTTTTTCAAACAAGTGCTTGACTTCGCCTCCTGTGCGATCCCAGCTCCCACCTGCATAAACTTCTATTACAACTAGTCCCGTATTACAGGTGACAGGGGTTTTCTGACTTCAGATGGGGCTGCATAACCAGGTCTGACCCAAATCCTTTTCAACTCGCGTAAGACAGTCGAAAGGCCGAAAGTAAACCGTTTACGGCATAACTATCATGCCCCAAATTTGTTCTGACATCCGATTGGCCATAACATTTCTTTAAATTACGGCAGATTCGTGGAATCTCAACACGAGAATTAAACATGCTGCTCGTGATTGCATAATTTTCCTTAACATCTACGAACCATTGTTCACATATCTACTACTATGTAGACTATTTGACTTACACTCCGTTCTGGATTTAACGAATACCAACAGAAGGCCTTTTGGGATTTTCTCTCGCAAACTGCGCTTGCGTAA